>CAUYRT010039708.1:0-15218 GCA_963574885.1 Lepilemur ruficaudatus | reverse complement strand
TTTCTATGTATTTTTAGTTAGCCAATTAATTTCTTTCTATTTTTAGTAGAGACGGGGTCTCGCTCTTGCTCAGGCTGGTTTTGAACTCCTGACCTTGAGCGATCCACCTGCCTCGGCCTCCCAGAGTGCTAGGATTACAGGTGTGAGCCACTGCGCCCGGCCCCATTTTCTTTTTAGATTCAAGAAATCCATGGTGAAAGGTTTGGATTCCTATGAAGAAAAAGAGGACGAGGTGATCAAAGAGGTAAGGTAAAGGTAAGGCCTCTGAAGGACCCAGCCCCCATGATCATCCTGTACCTGTCTAAGCGGCCTCTCGCCTACAGATGGCAGCTCAGATCCGTGAGGTGGAGCAGAGCCGGCAGGAAGTGGTTCGGTCTGTCTTAGAGGTTGGTTCCCCTCGGAGGATCCAGAGCAGTATCCAAATCCACTGATCCCTGGCTTTCCCAGGTCCAGCATTTCATGAACCAGCTCTTCTCAGAGAACTCTCGGACTCCATTCCTCATGTGCTTGGCTTGAATTCCCTTACCTGTCTGCCAGCAGGCAGGCCCAGTCAGTGAAGATGTGGACAGGGCTGGGAGGGAAGGACGAGTTTGCAAGATGGGCAGTATCCCCCATATGCCAATTTGTTGCCTTCCTGTGATACTGGGGCCTGGAGGGTTGGGGCATAGCCTAGGCAGGCTCTTAAGTATCCCAGACACATTTATTTTTCCTGAATCAAACTCAGCCTCAGGCAGTGCCAGACCCAGAAGAGAGCTCTTCAGCACCTGGAAGCTGGAAAGGGACAAACAGGTAAGATTTTTAGGGAATCTCTTATTGGAAGTTTGACATCTTAGAGCTGTCTGCAGTCTTTTGCCTGGGAAATGGGAACAGATCTGATCTTTACCATCCTCATGGCTCAAGGACCTTATCTGCCAGCCTGGCTCATTTTTGTCTTTTTCAGCCATGTAGCCTCCAGTTCACAGCAGCCCTCATACTTGGGTCTGCCACTAGCTCCAGAGCTTGACTGGATGGAGACAGGACAACCTCTGACATTCATTGGCCATCAGGTACACTGGATAAGCAAGCCAGAAAAGGGCCAGTGCCCCCTCAGGTCTCAGAACCCCTCTCTTCTGATTTTCCTACCTATTCTGTTCATTTCCGGTCCTCTGCAGGCTTTTCCCTCTTAGTGCACTGTTCGCTAAATATTGTGTTCTCAGACCTCTTTTCTCACCTTCCATAGTTACATCATCCACACCTGTCGCCATCATTGCCATTCAGAGGAGTGGCAACTCCTAAATATTGCCCTCTTCAGAACTTACAGTTCCAGCTTAATAAAGGACATTTATACTTAAATATCCCACAGGCACCTGAACCTAACCCCTACCAGTCTTGCATTTCCGGTCACTATAAATGCAGATCCTTATCTCCTCCTCCTCTTTCATTTCCAACAAGTAGTCAATTTTACCTCCTGTCTGCCTCTGTTCAACCCTGGACAATTTCTACTCCCCCTGCAATCCCACCCCAAACACAGAAAATCGTTGCATTATCTGCAACTTCATGTTCTACACTCCAGCTGTGCTGTATTGTTCCCTGCCTTTACACAGTTGCCCCTGCCTAAAATATACTTTCCTTCCCTCTTTCCTCATCCTCTAGTTAAAAGCCTTCAGCTCTTAGCTCAAATGTTACTTTTTCATAGAAGGCTCACCTGAACAGGTCATCTCTATTAGAAGTGGATGTAGCACCATGTAAAGCTGCAAATGTAATTTGTGTAATTTATGCTTAATTCTATCCCCCAACCTTATGTACCCTCTGTGAGGGCAAGGTTTTGTTCCACTGGCATGTAGTAGGCACTCTACTTTTGGACATCTCCACTATTAAGAGTGTGACCCACTTGAGGACAGTACTGTCTTTCGGTGATTTATCATGCTCTTAAGATTTAACATCAACTGGGGAGCAGAATTAGCATTATGGCAGCAGTCACACTCACCTCCTTTAAAGTTGGCTTTGTCTCTAATTATGAGTATCCTATCATCTCTTGGCTTTCTCACTTAGGATTTTTTTTCCCCATTTCCAACTACAGGATATACCAGGAGTTGGTAACATCCACTCAGGTAAGGCACAGAGATAATTATTCGTTTTAGAGAAAAAAGTTGACTAAGATTAAGCATATGTATCTGATTAAGGACTTATATCCAGAATGTATGAAGAACTCCCAAAACTCATTAAGAAAACACCCAGTAAAAGCATACGTATCAGTGTTTGTCATTGGTCATTAGGGAAATGAAAAGTAAAGCCACGATGGGATACTAAGGGTTTGGTAATGATGTAGAAAACTGAAACCCTCATGCACTGCTGGTGGGGATGTAAAATGGTACAATCACTTTGTAAAACAGTTCAGTATACACCTACCATATTATCCAGCCATTCCACTCCTGAGTATTTACTCAAGAGAAAAGTAAGCCTGTGTACCTGTACACAAATCTTCAGAGCAGCTTTATTTCTAGCACCCCAAACTGGAAACAATGTAAATGTCTACCAACAGGTAAATGGATAAATAATGGAATAATATTCAACAGTGAATGAATTAATACATGCAACACAGATTAATCTCAAAATAATTATAAAGGCCAGACACACTTCCCCCAAAGTATACACATTACTTAGATCAGTGGTTGCCTGGAACAGGGGAAAGGTATAGGGAGAGGGGGGATTTTGATGGGACACAGTGATACCTGGGGGTGATGGTTTCACTCAAAATTTATCAAATTTAAAATGTGTGCAGTGTATTGTATGTCAATTATTTTTAAAGTTCTTTTAAAAATAAAGCATATGACATGTTAAGTAAGGTATGTTGCTTTAAATTAGCTCAGGGCCTTCAACTTCCCAAGCTCCAGAATTCCCGGATTTTGTTTTTGAATGTTTCTAGTTTTTAATTAGGAGGCAAGTTAACAGCGAGAGCAAATTTCACAATAGTCCAAAGTTAAAAAAAAAAAAAAAAAAACCCACCACCTTAATTTCTTATTATTGGGTCTTCCTTTTCTAGGTGCCACACCTCCCTGGATGGTCCAAGATGAGGAATACATCTCTGAGACCCAACAAATAGGACCTTCCTATGAAGAATTTCTTAAAGAAAGTAAGTAAACTAATTCAAGATGGGCAGAAAATTCTTTAATAGTGATCTTCACTCTCAAAACTGTTTCCTTACCATTGCACAGAGGAGAAACAGAAATTGAAGAAACTGCCCCCTGACCGAGTTGGAGCCAACTTTGACCACAGCTCCAGCACCAGTGCAGGCTGGTTACCCTCTTTTGGCCGAGTCTGGAATAATGGACGCCGCTGGCAGTCCAGGTATGGGTCCAGTGCCAGGTCTCAAACCTACCACCCCTTTGTGGAGATCTCACCCTTTATCCTGTTAACCTTTCATCTCTTTTCAGGCATCAATTCAAAACCGAAGCAGCAGCAAGGAACAAACAGCAGTCACGAAAAGAAAAAAGCTAATTGTTGCCCATAGGTCTCCAAGCAAAGTCTACACATCCATACCCACTATTATTCCTTCCACCAGATCCTTTGCAATTGCCTTTCTTAGGAAACAGACGTACCCATTCATTTGATTTAATAAAGTTTTATTTTTCCAAATACACAGTTGGTTTGACCTGTAAAAAAAATTAAAAAAGAATCAGAACTATAAAGCCTTGTAAAGGGGATGTGTACTTCCTACACCATGAGTCCCTGGGTTCTTGCTCACCTGTTCATGCATCTTCACCAGCAGCTGGGGCATCTCCACCCTTGGTATTTCTGGTGTAAATAACTTGAGCTCTGTGCTTTGAAACCAGTTTGATAAGTCCTAGGGAGAAAGGACAGCTTTTCAGTATGCTTTCTATCCCTTCCCAAAACAGAATTGCTTAATTGGAAACAGTTTGGTAACAGAGGTAAGATACACCTAGAGTTTTTGATGATTATCTGTCTTCACTTACCCTTTAAGTTAGAGGCCCATCATGTGCTCTTGTAATAACCACTCTCTAGCATTTTGCTGTAACTCTAACTATCAGTCACTATAGTCTTCATTAATGTGAAATGGTAATTAGACCCGCTATCAATTTCTAAATGTAACGCATCAACAAAAGTTATTTCACCATAAAGGTTTTAAACATTTTCGAAATCATCGTAATTTCTTGAGTTATTTAAAAAATATTGTTGCCTCTGCAATTCTGTGCTTTTATTCACTTGAATCATAAAGGATCCTTGGGCTTCACTATTCACTAAACTGCCACAGGAGATCCATGGCACAAAAGTAGCTTAAGAACCCTACTAAGAACTTATCTCAGGAATAAAACATTAGAATATTACTAACAGCCTATGGTCAGGCTATATATATCTTTTTTTAAAAAATTCCAACCGCTTTTCCTGTAAAAGCACTTAAGATTGCTAACATGGTTAAGACAATTTAACCCGCAAAAGCACAGCAATACAACACACTCCTCACCTTTACTAAGGAGCTCCTGAAGGGCTGCCCTGGCCAGGGAACCTCGAATCTTCAGTCTCTCAGACACCACAGCTGGGGTTATAAGCTTATAGTTGGGAACTTCCTTACAGAGTTTGTCATACGTAGCTTTGTCAAACAAGACTAAGTTGTTGAGCTTGTCCCGAACTTTGCCTTTGGACCACTTCTGCTCACCAAACAAAACAAAAGGTTAGTATTCCTGGCAGAAGCACCCTTTCACTCTCAACAATTTGTGTTAGAAAAATCGCTCCCATTGTCAAAGATAAATTATAAATTACAAAAACAAGCGATACACCTTTGGGGCTTTGGAATATGGCCCAAGCCCCACAGGATCTGTTAAAAATAACGTGCTAATAAGCACTCGAGCAAACACTTTATACACACTTGTTTCATTTCCATAACCTTAAGTGATACATACTGCCTCATCCTTCAAATGAGAAAAAAAAGAATGAATTCTAATCCCACAGAGAGTAGACAAAAAAGATGACGACGACGGTAGGTTAGATTCTAGAATTCACAACCTGAAAAGCCACTTGCTATACTAAAAGGCGAGGGGAGGGCGCCCCAGTCTCCCTCACTCTTAGAACAAGATTCACTCCTACCTTCTTTTTGGCCTTGCCCCCAGATTTGTTCACTGGGTCTTTGTCTTTTTTGGCCGACTTTCCGGCATCTTTCTTCTTCTTGTCGTCCTTGGGCGGCTGAAGGAATCGAGGGGGAATGCAGTCTGATCACAAAGTAATCCCGAGCACCCCTAATACGCCCCAGCCCCGCAAACGCCACTACCAGAGCACATGTGTGAAGAATGAAGTAACACCCGCGCCCGCCCAGAGACCCAGCCCAGCGGTCTAAGGAGCCCTCCCGCCCACGCTGCCTCCACTGAGCCCTAGCATCGCCCCGCTCTCAGAACCCCGCCGAGTCGCGCCTCGGATGCTCACCATTGCGAAGCTTGGAGAAGCGCTGCAACTACCGCAGCCTCGCTAAGATGTCGGACAAAAAGGAAACACTCTTCACGAGCAGACCCAGAAATCTCCGCCCGCCGTGAGTACTTCCGGGGCAAGGGGCGGAGCCACGCGTAGGGCGTCCGCTGGCGAAGAATTCTCTCTAGCCAGAGGGAAGGAGGAAGTGGACTCCAAGTCCCAAGCCGTGCCTCCTAAACACCGCCCCGGCTTGTTGCACTTTGCCGCTAGTTGCGAAGCAGTACTATCGCGCTGTCACAGGAAACACAATTTACCTGGTCCCAACATCTACCTTTCTAGCATTTCCTGACACAGGAAAAACAATTTACCTGGTCCCAACATCTACCTTTCTAGCATTACTAACGACCAAGCATGTCACTCCAAGTGCGCAAGCGCCAGCGGCGGGATTGGGAGGAGATAGGAGGGGTGCGGCCGGGGCGGGGCAGAATCCCAGTGCCCCAGCGGCGGCTGCGGCAATGGCGATTTTTAGTGTGTACGTGGTGAACAAAGCTGGCGGCCTGATTTACCAGTTGGACAGCTACGCGCCACGGGCTGAAGCTGAGAAAACTTTCAGTTACCCGCTGGATCTTCTGCTCAAGCTACACGATGAGCGTGTGCTGGTTGCTTTTGGCCAGCGCGACGGCATCCGGGGTGAGCTAAGCTCGGGCCTTGGGGGCGGGCCCCGGTGCTGCGAAGTGGGCTGTTGTGTAGGTGCAGGGCTGGGGAGGTATAGGATTCAGGCCGGGTCCCTTGTCCCCTCGGCGGAATCCCCGGGGCTGGGGCTTCGCTGACCGGTAGCTTCACCCCTGCAGTGGGCCATGCCGTGCTGGCCATCAATGGCATGGACGTGAACGGCAAGTACACAGCCGACGGGAAAGAGGTGCTGGAGTATCTGGGTAACCCTGCTAATTACCCGGTGTCCATTCGATTCGGCCGACCCCGCCTCACCTCTAATGAGAAGCTCATGCTAGCCTCCATGTTCCACTCGTAAGTCCCCCCGTCTCCTGAGCGGCAGTGCGTATCTTTACTTCCTAAGTCGTCGGTTCTTGTGTTATGAAAAGAAAAACGACTGATCCAGTCTGTCTGGGTTTTAGGTAATACTGGCAGTGATGTGATCTTGCTTAAGTCAGCTTCTCTGAGCCTTAATTTCTCTAAAGAAAGCCAGTTGAACTAAATGATCTTTTCTGTATTTTTTACTTTTTACCCAAAGGCCTTGCTCTGAGTGAAGAACAGCAAGATCTTTAAAAAATTTTTTCTGCTGGCAAGTATGCCATGAGATGTGCTGGCCTGCACTTAGGAGCTAAATAAGCATGGCACATATTCCCAGAGTGTTCATTTTATCCAAAGTTGAGTTTATTTATAATATATAAAGAGGGTCTCACTGTTGCACTGGCAGATCTGGAACTCCTAGTTTTAAGGGATCCTCCCATGGCAGCCTCCCAAGTGGCTGGGATTACAGGCACCATGGCCAGCTCCATTTACCCAAACTTTTCCATGTAAAATGGCCTATACTAAAGTATGTAATGTAAAATAAATGCAGAATTCAAATGAATTTAAAAGAAATGTTGACACTGCTGCCATACTGCTCACACTACCTTTCCTTACTGTCCCAGGCTGTGATGTGAACTCCGCAGCAAGTAGTATCACTTCAGTGGGAAAGTTTATGAGGCACTCCTCCCTTTCAGCAGTGGGGTACAGTCCCAACTTTGCCTTCTTTGCATATAGGCTCTTTGCCATCGGCTCCCAGCTGTCTCCTGAACAGGGAAGCTCAGGCATTGAGATGCTAGAGACAGACACATTCAAACTGCACTGCTTCCAGACACTGACAGGTATGCATCTCCAGATAGGCCAGACGAATGCAGTGGGCAGGTTGGGGGAAGGGATTAAGCAAAGACAGCTTTAGTGAGCAAGGAGGGGGGTGGTGTTGGCATTTGCTGGGACAGTTCTACAGACACATCTATTTGTTTGTTTTGTGAATACAAAGCCAATATTTACTCTGAAGCTGATTTTGTCCACGTCACCCAGCATGCTCAGCACTAGTTATCTGTGTTCAGATAAAACTCAACGCATTTCACATTGCACAAATTTTGGAAAGTGGCGTTCCAAAATGAAATTTGAAAGCCAAGTGGAAATGGCCTTTGGATCGAGAGTGTCATTGCTTCACTCCCTTAATTTAGACTATTTAAAACTGCCTAAGTTTGTCCCTATTGTTTCTGCTGAGGGACTCCAAAATAGGAAGTAAGTGGCAGAGCTAGAGCTTAAAGCCTAGTCTCCATCTGCTGGGTGACATGGTAAAGTCACTTCACTTCTCTAACGTCTCTAGTCTCATCTAGATTCAAAATTCGCTTTTCTGCATTGTGTAGCAATAAGGATAAAATAAAAGATGGGCTTATGAAACTGTTTTGTGAAATTGAAAATGCTTTACAAATAACAAGATGACATTATTTGCTGCATTCTGAGCCTTCAGTTACCATTCCTGGTCTCTCTACAGGGATCAAGTTCGTGGTACTGGCAGATCCTAGGCAAGCTGGAATAGATTCCCTTCTCCGGAAGATTTATGAGATTTACTCAGACTTTGCCCTCAAGAATCCATTCTACTCCCTGGAGATGCCCATCAGGTAAGTGGCCCCATTCCCCAGATGCTGGTCAAAGCCTCCTTGCCCCTCCCTGTGTGCTTTGCCCACAGTCATTTGAAGTGTAATAGAATATTACTTGTAAATAAGACAACAGTGAATAGCCTTTTATTTATTAATAAATAAAGCCCAGACTTTCCTTTGGGTTCTGGGGCTCATGTCCCTCAAGCAGTTTCCCCTGGCTTCAGTGGGGAGATAGCCTCAGGCCTCACAGTTTTTTCTTATTGTCTCTTGGGCCTGGCTTAGGTGTGAACTCTTTGACCAGAACCTGAAGCTTGCCCTGGAGGTAGCAGAGAAGGCTGGGACTTTTGGACCTGGGTCATAGGCCAAACCTGCCTTGGACCCCCAAATTGTGAGAGTCCCCACAGCAGGGGTCCTGCTGTTTCCACTCCAATGGAGATCCCAGCAGCCTTGTTAGTGCACTTGAAAATGAATGCTGAGCCTGATAACATGTACTGATCCCTGAGCCTTAACACCATGCTCTTTCCTTCTGTATATATCATGGTCCTACTTTCCAACTCTGTACAGATTTATTTATGGAGGAGGTAGGTCCATAAATGATGTAATAAATATTCCTTTGATCCTAGTGTCTGTTATTCTAATTGATGGTTCTCAGGGAAAGGCACAGGAAGGGAGACAGAAATGGTTAGAGAATTCTGGAAAGATATTATGTTCTAGTGGAAAATGCAACAAGTATGTGTTCATTAAATAAATGAACATAAAGCCCATGAGTTCAAGGTTGCAGTGAGCTGTGATTGTGCCACTGTACTCCAGCCCGGGCAATATAGCAAGGACCTGCCTCAAAAAAAAAAAAAAAAAAAATAGGCTGGGCGTGGTACCTTATGCCTATAATCCTAGCATTCTGGGAGGCCAATGTGGAAGGGTTGTTTGAGCTCTGGAGTTTGAGACCAGACTGAGAAAGAGCAAGACCCCGTCTCTACTAAAAAACAAAAATTAGTGGGGCTTCATGGTGCGCATCTGTAGTCCCAGCTACTTGGGAGTTTGAGGTTGCTGTGAGCTGTGATGACGCCACTGCACTCTAGTTGGGGTAACAGAGCAAGACTGTGCCAGAAAAATAAAATAAAATAATAAATGAACATAAGACTTTGAATGTCTAGTCCCAGAATTGCTGCTGATTTTCTGGGGTCTTGGGGTGGGGGTGGTGGTGGTGATGGTGTTGATGGAACATTTATCAAGCACTTAGAGCCAGGCTTTACTGCTTTATCTCACTTAATCTTTACCCTAACCCCAGAGGGTACATTCTGTTACAGACTAGATTTAGCAAGGTGCAAACTCTCTGCTTCAAAGTCTTCAAGCTGGTTATTGACAGCCTGAGTTTGAACCCAGGCTTTCTGACTGTACATTCATTGAACCACTATTATACTGCCTCCCTCTGTCAAGTTATTTAACCTGCTCAACACCCAATGGCTTCATCTCTGAAATGATCATTCAACTATACAGTGTTCAGCTGAAGGCAGAGGAGGCATGAACTTAAAAAAGTCTATCAACACTTTATAGCTTTCCCATTCCAGGGAAATGAAGTCTCTCTCTTCCTTTTGGAGTAGAAAGAGCAGGTCTTGCAGTATTTCCCAAGAAAGCTGTCTCTGGCTTATAGTACCTGTTTGAAAGAATGGATCACTGACAGTGTTTAGTATCAAATCTAGTTTTAATCTTCTATAACAAGTCATCTTACCCTCCCACCCATGCCCCCCAACTGTGCTTAGGGTATTAGAGTAATGGCCTGCTCTCTTCCCCTGGAGTCTGAGGTATTGGCAATAGCAATTGCCCACTGCTGAGAGGACTTAGAGCAGAGCAGAAATCACGGGCCACTTGTGTTTTATAACAGCAGGGACAGCCTCACCTCAGGTAGGGATGGGGTAGGATGGGGACAGGACAGGGCCCAGGAAAGGAAGAAGGGTACAGGAGGCTCCCTGACTGCAGAAGTTTTCCTGTTTGTCTAAAGGCAGGAAATAGGAGCGAATGGAGTCCAAGGACAAATGTTATCTTTTAAATAGAGCATAGGATGGGGAGCTGGAAACTCATTAGCCACTGCTAACTTCCAGCACCATCTGGGCAAGCGAAAAGGTGCAGAAAGGGAAAGTCGAAGGTTCAGTGCTAGCCGAGCAGCCCCCTCCCTTCCCCCACAGCGTGCAGGGGGACGGCCAGGTGGGATGGTACTCCAGAGCCTTGCTCTTCACTCAGCCTTCTTGGGCACCCGGCCCATCTTGGTACGGATGTTTCGGAGGAGGAAGAAGGCAGCCGTGCTGGCTGCACAAATCACTTCAGCCACCCAGAAGGCCGTGCTCCAGCTGTAATGCTTGGCAATGGTGCTGAAGGGCAACCCAGCAAGAAAGCCGCCCACTGTGAGGGAGAAGGGGAAGAGCCTGAGCCGTTTTGAGGCTGGAGCCAGTGGTGCTTGCGCTGGCCTCTAGCTGGCCTATGTGCAAGGCACAAGTGGGAGTGAGGTAGACATTCTAGAAAGTATCACTTACCATTGGCCATAAGTCCCACAATGGCATGGGAGGTGCCACACAAGTTGGGAGGGGCACTCTCATTGGCTATGACTCCAAACAAGGCAATGGGACCATAAGAGGAGAAACCAAACACAGCTCCCAGCACCAGGATCCAAAGCTGCAAAACCAGTGTGGAGTGGCATTCAGAGTCAGAAAGCCTGTCTACCTACCCATCCCTGCCAGAGGTGAGAACAATGCTTGGTCCCCAGGAAGAAAAAATAGTAGTAAAAGGACAATAAGTGGTCTTCCTCACCCAACTCCCCAACACACTGACAACATGGGGCTACAGTGGTAGATCCACACTGAGCCAACACAAGGGCCTACGTGGGCAGGGGAAGGAGGCACAGAAGTCTTCTGAGTTAGTGCTAGCCTCGGAATTTATGCAAGCTGGACTGCCTAGGGGCCAGGCAGAGGGGGTAGGACAAAGGTGAGACAGACCAGGAGAAAAACCAGAGATATCTTTAAGGCACCTCATGCTCGGTAAAGCCTGTGAGCTCAGCAAGAGGGTGAAGAGCCGGAGTCCAGAAAGCAACCTCCTAGAGGAGCACAGGGAAGAGAAGAAAACCAGCCGAGAGTGGAGGAGGAGGAGAACCGAGAAACAGGAGAGGAACCGCAGTACAATCAACTGAAAAGGGAAATGTGAGCGGCAGAGAAAGGACTGGCCCTGGCTGGAGCCAAAGAGGGAGTCAGCGGCTCTTGCTTTCTCTCCTTGTGCTCTGCTGCGGGCCAGGCCCTCCTTAATTACCTTGGGGGAGTCACTGGTCACTGTTACCCGGAAGAGGTACATGGACACTGTCATGCCAGCCATCATGAACAGCAGCAGGCCATGGCGAGGGTTCCCGTAGATGGACAGCCCTGCCTACGGAGACAGTTCCAGCAATGTCAGGCCCTCAGAACAGGGCAGAGAACTCCCACCCCTGGACTCTGACACAGCAGGGCCTCTGCTGACAGGTCTTTGGCAACCCCACCACAGTTCTTGGCTTTGGGCAGCTCTGGGAGGCCCTGGGACCTGCCCATTATATTCTGAGGCCAAACTCCACAACATCCCTTCCTCCACCCTGGGGCAGGCCTGGGACACGTGCTGGGGAGCTGCACCTAGTCTGTTCCCGCCCCAGTTTTCCTGGGGTTGTGGAGAAGGCTACAGCTAGGCTGAGAGGAATTCTGGTTCTCCTTGACACCACTTAAAACTCTTCCTGCAAGAGCCTCACCTCCACATCCCCAGGAAAGCCAAGAGTAGGCTGGAATCATACCCACCTCACCCAGTCTAAACCAGCATATGCCAACCTGCCTGTGCCCCAGGACTCCCATCTCTCCAGTGCCTGTCCCAGCCATGCTGGGAAGATTCAAAGAGACCCTTCTTCCTGTCCCTTCTGACTACTCACCTTTGCCATGGCCCGGTCTGACAGGTAGCCAGCTGCGATGCTGCCTACAAGGCCCCCAACCTCCAGGGCACTCATGTAGGAGCTACCTGCAGTGGGGAGTTGTGGTGGGAAAGGAAGGATGGAAGGGTATTACACTTTGGGGTTGTCCCACAGTGACTTAAACCCAGAGAGGTACAGGGTCCCCAAGGGTGACTGGCCTGAGTAGTGCCTGGCCTTAGGGAAGAATAAAGAGTTACATAAATGGAAGCAGCATTTCTCCCTAAAGAGATAAAGCCTTGGCTGGGCGCAGTGGCTCATGCTTGTAATCCTAGCACTCTGGGAGGCCGAGGCGGGGGGATTGCTCAAGGTCAGGAGTTTGAAACCAGCCTGAGCAAGAGCGAGACCCCGTCTCTACTAAAAATAGAAAGAAATTAATTGGCCAACTAAAAATATATAGAAAAAATTAGCCGGGCATGGTGGCACATGCCTGTAGTCCCAGCTACTTGGGACGCTGAGGCAGGAGGATCACTTGAGCCCAGGAGTTTGAGGTTGTTGCCAGCTAGGCTGACGCCACGGCACTCTAGCCTGGGCAACAGAGTGAGAAAAAAAGAATCAGTTCTCATTAGTAACTCCCACCTAAAACTTCTTTCTGCAGGACATAAGTTTTTTACAAAGTAATTACTCTTTTAGGGAGAAGGATCAAAGCTCTAGGAAGGTACGTCACTAATGCTTCCACCACACTCTGACCTGGCTCAAGGTCTCTGAATGAGTCACTTACTGATATTTCCTCACTCACTTAAAACTGTGTCCTCCTAATTCTGTCTCTACCACTTTTGTCTGAAAAGGCCTGACCTGGGGGCTCAGCCTAGGAGGCTCATGGGTAGCAGATTTGGAAAACGTTAGCATGTGAACATGAATCCTGGCAGAGCTGTCAACCAGTTATGAGACCCAAGGCAAGATATTTCACCTCCCCAGGGGGCCTGGGCCTCCTTCATGGGGTTGTCATAGGGCAAAAAGAAGAGGAGATGCTCTAGTCTCTTGCTGTGTCCGGTGGCCAAATTCATGACATAATAAGCATTTATTATGCAGAGCCTCTTACTGCCAGGCCAGGCAAAGGGCTAGAATTACCACACACACCCTGCCCCCTTTGCTGAGGTTTACTGATTTACCCTGGCTGGTTCAGATCACCTGAAACAAACAGACACACCAAAGCTTTCCAACAGACAAGACTAATTTGCATGAGATGACTAAATGAGATTTTAATTATATTTTTAAAAACCCACACAGAGAAAATTAGCCAGGCACAGTGATCTCAGCTACTTGGGAAAATGAGGTGAGAGAATTGCTTGAGCCCAGGAGCTCAAGACCAGCTTCGGCAACATGCTGAGACTGCATCCCAAAAAGAAAAAGGCAGGGGAGCAATTAAACCTTGACCCTAACCCATCTACTCCCATCTTTGGAACTATTTCTTTAAAATGGTTGGGGTTAAACTGGATCATATCACCACCAAATTGGAGACATTCATATATCTTCAAGGATCTTGATGATAAACTCAGTAGGAAAATAAAATAGCAATTTAACTCAACAAGGTCCCAGCCCAGAAGGGCCTTGGCTCTCCTGGGAAACCAAGGAGTTGTGAATACTTGCCGCCTCACTGCCCACCCTCAACCTAGTCCTTATTCCAGCTGGCATCAGAGAAGTACAAATAGATCAGGTTCCCATGTCCATAAATCCTTCCCCAGAGGCTAACTCAAGCAGCTGTGCCAGGGGACCATGAGCATCCTGTTCTTGTTCCTGGGAATGATTTTCCTTTGGTTTTCCTTGATTAAACAAATGACAACATCTCTAACCTTCAAGCCTCACAGGTAAACTAGAAGTAGTCTGGGGGAGAGGATAAAGCCAGCAACCTCATACGGTTTTGAGGGAAGATAAAACGAGACCTTGTCTGGATAAAGCCCAATAGAACGCTGGGCATTGAGCATGTTTGTTTCCTTCCACATCATCCTTATTCAGGGAAGAGCCAATGAGAATACTGTATTCCCCTACTCTAAGCTCTTCTCTTGTTAGGGTCACAGAGTCAATGCCAGATACCAGAGACAGACTTTACATCATCATATCAAGAACCAAAGGACACAGAATTGCTGGAAAGAGATAATCTGGAGAGACAGAAAACAGAATTTTGCTACTTTATTACAAACAGAACAGAATACAAAGAGATCACCCTGCCTAGTTCCTCACCTCAACGAAGGACCCCGCTTAAACCATTCTACATGAGGGAAACTCTTCTGTCTGTGAAGAACCCCAGACTAGTTTTTATACAATATTTCTCAGGAAGTCTGACTCCAGTGTACCTTAGCGTTCTCTTAATCACAGCTTTATTTACTGCATCAGTCATGTAACATTAAGCCGTCTAACCTAAATCCTACTTGCTGCAATTTTAAGCCTGCTTCCTATTCACCTGCCAACGGCAGAACCTGCAAACTATAGGTCATGCTCTACTGGATAGAGCTCGCATGGACTTGGTTATAGTTGTTCTCTTCTCTGCTCTGGATTAAATTCCAATCCTTTTAGCCTTGCCTCATAAATCTAAAATTTTAAGTTCTATGTGCTTTTTCGCTCTGACAACTGCCTTTTCTTGCCTTTTAGCTTCAGAATCTGGAAGTATAGAAACAACTTTAGTTAGAGGATGACCGATTCACTGAGAGTAAAAAGTGAGGTGTAAACATATTTGGAGAACAAGGTGATCCAGCTCTGGTTAAAGAGTCTCATACTACCCCAGTTAAAATACAAGTTCCCCCATATTCCCAGATCATATATAAGCAGGGTTTGTGGGTCCAGAAGAGGGTGTCTTACCTTCTGGGCTTGGGCAGGTTCAGTAAGAACAAGAGTAAAGAGGCCCAGGCAGATTTCCTCATGCTGGGGGGGCCCTTTGCATACCTGGAATGTGAGGATGAGAAAAAAACTAGTTGTCACTCATAGGTAGAAAATTCTCAAGCAGTTTCTCGCAGAATATGTGAGACTTCTGCTTAACATGCAAAAGGTAATCAACAACTCTTAAATCTGATGATTTCCTCCTCTTTTTTTTTTTTTTTTTTTTTGAGACAGATTCTCACTCTATTGCCCGGGCTGTAGATTGCCGTGGCATCAGCCTAGCTCACAGCAACCTCAAACTCCTGGGCTCAAATAAATGATCCTTCTGCCTCAGCCTCCCAAGTAGCTGGGACTACAGGCATGCGCCACCATGCCCGGCTAATTTTTTACATATATTTTTAGTT
>CAUYRT010039706.1:0-12987 GCA_963574885.1 Lepilemur ruficaudatus | reverse complement strand
CTCCTCTGCAGGGAAAACTAGCCTCTACTCTGTCTGTGGATTAGATAATAATAACAGTGAAGTGCTATTCTTGATTAAAATAATACAAGGAGACATACAATTTGTGATTCTTGCTTGGAATGTTGTTTTAAAAACATCGTTCGGATAGGTAAAAACTAGAAACAACAGTAATATAGATAACCAGTCGAACAGATATATGAACATGTATATAAAATAATGAAATATTATACAGCAATAAAACAGAATGTACCACATGACATAAATGTATCTCAAAAAATAATGTGAATTAAATAAACCAGACTCAAAAAAAGAAAAAAAAAAAACACCCATCCTTCAGACGCATTTGAAAATGGCCTGGGATTTAGATGACATTAGGGAATCTTTAACATTGTCAGATGATTGGGTATTATGACAGAAGAAGAGAGTCTCCTTGTAGGAGATTTATACTGAAGCACTTTCAGATAAAATGTCATAAAATCTGTAAATTACTTTGCAATAGTTCTGGAGATAGACAGATAGATCTGGTGAGAGGTAAATGAATCCACTATGACAAAAAGTTTATAACTGCTGAATCTAGATGGGGATACATGGGTGTTTGTTGTATTATATGTTTTCAAATTTTTGTATATTTGAAAATATTCATAATAAAAAGATTAAAAAACACAGAAGAAGAAGAAAGAAAGAAACTCCATGGAACGTCTGTGCTTGTGCACAGCAGGGAGCAGGGACAGAAACATTTGGCTCTGGACATCAGCATGTCCTGGTGCTCCCGATGTCCTCCCCTCCCACCCACATGGCCCCCGACAGCCCCTTGGCCATTCCTGTAAGGCGCTGTGGCCAGTGTAATTTGATTTTTAAATGTCCTTTGAGGAGAGCTTTGTGTGTAGAAGAGATACTAATGATGGTTTTTTTTTTAAAAGTTATATTTACTTATTTAAGCAATACATTAAGAAAACTCCTTATTTTCTTTATGCTTTTAAAATCAACTGATAACTCTATTTTATTTATAAAGCCAGTAAATTTTAACAGTCACTTTTAAAGGGGCTTTTTGCATCTTAATTAATTAAATCCCCTTATATATTTTAAATTGGATTTATAAATTTAGTAAGTTTGAATTTATTTATAAACACTTCAAATACCTAACAACCAGAACATTTCCAAACACTTAAACAATTCTAATAAGTATAATAAATTAAACTTTAAAATATAGTGCCTCTCAAGTTCTCATAAACATTCCAATATTGTTTACAAACCTAGTAAAATCACAAATCTAAACCATTACTCAATAATACTTTTTAAATTGGAATTGGGAGGCTAATATATAATGTTTTTAAATGCCAACTCCTCTTAAACATTATAAACCCTCAAAATGCCCAATATACACAAACTGTTGCTAAACCTAATAGAAAAGTTTTAATATTTAATTTGAACCCTTCCCAATGTCAACAGACACTCATAGAGGAAACAACAAAGTTGAACTAAACAAGTTGCAGTTTCCATCTCGGTGGCCTGAAGTGAGACAGCAGATTTTGCTATGGACACAAGACCCAGTTTTCCTGGGGACACTCACAGACAAGTTGAACTATCACAACAGGAACTCCATGCTCGTAGAGGGGGTTGGAATCTCTAGGGTTCAAGTTATTGCCTCGCCTAAGTCTCGCATCTGGTCTGAGTCCCTACCTCTTTACCCTGAGATTGCTTCACTTTATTTGTTGCTTGATTCTGTTCAAAATCCCCCCCAAGTATGTCCCCATCCCTATATATGCTTTCTGTGGAGTGGGACCTCATCTCTGAGCTATTTAATGACACCCAGTTGGAGTCTGTGTTTCTCTAATGGCTTTGCTGAGCTCCACACTCAGAACGTAAGTCATGCTGGAAACTGACTTGGAGCCCGGAAGTCCTTTACTGCCTTTGGGCCATGCTAAGGCAGCAGATAGCCCAAACAGTGTCCCTTGGAGAGGAGCATGGGTCTCCTCTAGGCTCAAGTTTCCAAAAAACTGTCTGGCTCCCCAGGGCTCTACGTGGGGGAGGGACAGTGGCTCTTTAAGAACCCCAAAATTCATATTTCCTTCCATGGCTCTTCTCTGACTGTCTTCACCATATCCTGTCGCTCTGGGAGTATTTTCATGGAGTGCAGGGTGAGTGGGATCACTCACAGAACTCAAATTGGATTTCAGCAATTTGAAATGACGGCATGTCATAGGCTTTTGGAGTATTGCATCAATATACTTAGACAGGAATGCTCAAATTTGAATGTTAAAAGTTTATTAGATGTGTTCATTCATCCTTTTTTTAAAAAAAAAGCTCTATTGAAATATAAATAACGTACCATACAATTTACCCATTTAAAATGTATGATTTAATGGTTTTTAATATATTGACAAATATGTGCAACCATCATCACAGTTAATTTCAGAATAATTTCATTCCTTATAGAGAAATCCCATACCCTTTAGTTATCACATCCCTATCTCCCACCACTGGTGCTACAGAACCACTGATCTATTTTCTGTCTCTATAGATTTGGCCCATTCTGAACATTTTATGTAAATGGAATCATATATGGTCTTATGTGACTGGCTTCTTTCACATAGAATAATGATGTCAAGGTTCATCCATGCACACTGGGTGCGGTGCCTTGCACTTATACTCCCAGTTACTCAGGAGGCTGACGTGGCAGGATCCCTTGAACCCAGGAGCTGGAGGTTGCAGTGAGCTATAATTGAGCCACTACACTCTAGCCTGGGTGACAGAGTGAGACTCTGTCTCCAAAAAAGAAAAAAACAAAACAAACAAATAACAAAAAAGCAAAGTTCATCCATACTGTAGAATGTACAGTACTGCATTCCTTTTTACAGCCAAATAATATCCCATGGTATGGAAATATTATATTTTGCCCATTGATGGGCATTTGGGTTGTTTCTACCTTTTGACTATCATGAATAGTGCTGCTGTGAACATTTGTGTTTAAGTTTTTACTTTTTAAAAATTATTATCGTAGCCATCCTAGTGGGTGTGAAGTGGTATCTCATTGTGGTTTTGATTTGCATTTCTCTAATGACTAATGACGTTGGGCATCTTTTCAGGTGCTTGTTGGTCATACGTGTATCTTTGGAAAAATGTCTGCTCAAGTCTTCTGCCCACTTTCTAATTGGGCTATTTGACTTTTTGTTGTTGAGTGGCATGTATTCTTTCAGTTAACATTTTCTGAGCACCAATTGTGTGCCAGGCATGGGGCTGTGGCACTTGGCAGGAGGAATACAAAGATAAATAAGATAAGATCCCTGTCTTGAAGCTGCCTTCAGCTGCCGTGTGAAGAGTAAGTGCCCCTCCAAAGGGACCCGGCGCTCTGAGAGCTCAGTGAGGGGAAGAAAATGGTGCCTCTAGCAGGCCAATTCTGGGGCCCAGGGGAGAGTAAGACCTGGGCCAGGCTGAGGGAAATGGGGGTGAGTGAATGTGGCAGCCAGTGTCACAGGTGGGAAGGCAGTGGGAATGCCTGGCCAGAGCCCAGGAGTCCCCAGGGAGGTAGTGAATCCAGGAGGGTGCCAAGAGCGGAGGTGGGGGAAGGCACATGAGTGGAAGAAAATGCATGAATGAGATGATAGACAATTAAAAACTGACAAGCAGCCGGGGGTGGTGGCACACCCATAGTCCCAGCTGCACTGGAGGCTGAGGCAGGAGGATCGCTTGAGCCCAGGAGTTCAAGGCTGTAGTGTGCGATAAACACACCCATGAATATGTAGAGCTGAGAGAGAGAGACAGAGAGAGAGAGAGATGAGTGGGAAGTTTCGCCTGATGACTGTAAGTGCCTGGAACCTCAGTAACAACCTGACAAGAACTGCCTGTAGATGCAGCAACAAGTGGGTTGTGCTGAATTGTAGCTGGGCTGCTATTACTCAGCCATACGAATGTGGCTGAGAAAAGGTGGCTTAAAGACCTTGAAGTCCAGAGGTGTCCTGTTTCCCACTGGGGAGTGCCTTCGTGAACACCTGGGCTGGTTTGCTCAGTATGGTTGGTGGCTTCATTCCTTGCTCTCAGGCTCTTTGCTCAGCTTCTCTGGAGCCATGGCCAGCTCTGCCGGCTGCCTTTGAGCTGCCATTTCCCCAGCAGCACCTCAGCCTCTTGGTTTCTCAGCAAACCTCAGGTCATCTACTACAGAGGTGAAGGGACAGAAGACTTTGAAGAATAGTCAGTCTGGCTTCCTTGCTTTCTGCCCCAGGCCAGAGAGCTAGCTCCCAATAGGGTAAACACAGTCCTTAGCTGTGGCAGGCCGACAGGTGTGAAGTACAATAGCTCATGTGCCCTGAATGATTATGGGGTGGCAAGCCCTCCTGGGGAGGAAGGAAAGCAAGGTTCAGCCCTGATTCAAGGAGATCACCTGGTCCAGCCAGGATCAAACACTGTGAAGCATAAAAATTGCATTCCCAGGGTTGCTCAGATCTGAGTGCCCCTCAGTACTGAGGGGCATTAATGGTGTTACTGGGACCAATCTTTGGCCCTGGAGTGTGTTTCTAGTAGCAGCTCCTGAAACTAACATTCCAAGGGACATGCTTGGGGAAATAGTGCTGTATGGCCTCTTGTACCCTCTTGACATCCTGTCTGGGCGTGCCTGGGAGTGGTCGGGGGAGCTGAAAAGCCATAGTAAGCCAGGGCAGGCATTGCCAGGTCACTTGGAAGTGACCAAAGTCACTTGTGTCAAAAGTCTTTGTACTATTCACAGATTAATTACTGCATCCAAATATTTTGGCCTTTGGAGCCCTGAGAGCAGGGGACCTGCCTGTCCTTGTCTCCTTTGTCCTCCGTGCCCAGCATGTGGCATCAGCTCATACTGTTTGTCCTGTGATTTCTTCCTCTCTTGTCATAGGCAAGGATGACATTGGGTTAAGAGACCATCTGCTGCCATTACTTATAGATAGAAACCTGCCTTTTCAATAGTGGCTCCAAAGGCCAGGTCATTCTAGTCATTCTTTTAAAATTGTGGTAAAATACATATAACATAAAATGTACGATACCTTGATCATTTTTAAGTGTACAGTTGAGTAAAGTATATTTACACTGTTGCGTAACTAATCTCCGGAACTTTTTTCATCTTGCAAAACTGAAACTCTATACCCATTAAACAATAACTCCCCACCCCTCCCTCCCACCAGTTCTTGGCAACCACCATTTTACTTTCTGTCTCTATGGTGTTGACTACTCTGAGTACTTCATATAAGCAGGATCATACAATACTTGTCCTTTTGTGACTTATTTCACTTAGTATCCTCAAGCTTCATTCATATTGTGGTATGTGTCAGAATTTCCTTCCTGTCGAAGGCGAGTAGTATTCTGCTGTACGTATGTGCCACGTTTTGTTTAGCCATTCACTCACCAATGGATTCATGTGTTGCTTCCAACCTTTTGCTATTGTGACTAGTGCTGCTATAAACATGCATGCACAAATGATCTCTTCGAGACTCTCAGCTTTCAATTCTTTTGGGTATATACACAGAAGTGGAATTGCTGGATCACATGGCAATTCTATTTTTAATTTTGTGGGGAGCTGCCACACTGTTTTCCGTAGGGGCTGCACCATCTTGCATTCCCTCCAAGAGTGCACAAGGGCTCTAGTCTTCTGCACAGCTATTCTTCTGAGAGTAGAGCATTTCCTAAACAGGTTTCATTTGAAGCTGGAAATACAGACCCTTTTCTTCTTTGTTTCTTTCTGATCTTCTGGCTTCTCAGATTTTCCAGTGTGTAAATAGTTTGATTGCAAATGAGTCTGATTTTAGGAATTTGACGCAATCAGAAAATACTAGAAACTCCAAGGCTGATTAAAAAAAAATCTACTTCAGCCTGCAAGCCTCCACATCCAGGGAGAGCAAAGTAGACTGGCTTAGGAATCCTGCAATTTTGAGCATTTTTCTTTAGTCCACCAGGACCTCACCCCTTCCTTGTCAGCTGATATTTAACTGAGCTTCAAAGTTATTTAATTTCTTTTTCTCATACATGAAATACTACTTCTTTCCTTTTAAGATAAATCATTTCATACTGACATTTCCTCATGGAGAGTAAGCCAGAATTGCCCAGATTGCACAAAATTCTTATTCTGTGGCTCATGAGCTAAAACCTGGAGGTGTGAATGAAGCATGTTCCCAAACGCTCAGAGTGGGAGCGGGAAATCTGGCGGATCCCTCTTCTCCAGAATGTACTCGCGTTCCCTGTTGCATCTGCAGCAGGTAAGGAGAAATGCTTCCTGGGCTTTCAGCTGACTGTGAGCAGGTCTTTAGGGACAGACCCCAGGCAGTGGTGGAGCAGGAAGTCGGAGCAGCTGGAGGAACTGCGGTTAAGGGATCTCCCCTGGGGCCGCAGCTTTTGCTCCATCTAGTTCCTTCCGTGACAGCCATACTCATTTCTTCACTCCCCGGCCAGGCTCTGCGTTCCTGGCTCTCAGGCTACAGGAATGCTGACGACAATGGATTGGGCTCTGGAGTCATCCTGAGAAAAGCATCTCAGGTCCAATTCCAGGGGTGTTTCAAAGACCCTTCAGCATCCTGCAGTAAACGCCAGAAAATCTGACAATGCCAAGTCATTGCCAAAGTCAGAGAAAATAAAAGGCAGCTTCTGTACCATAGGGACTTTTATTTATTCATTTATCACCCCCTGAAAGGATAAGCTTTCCATTGTCACTTCAAGCCAGAAAATAGTGTTTATAGGGGTCAGATGGAAGTTCTCTTTCTTTGCATCTGCTTCAATATTTGTCCTTTTCATAACTTGGCTAACTTTTGTTTTACGCTCTGAACTTTCCAAAACTGGCCAGAGATTCTGAGGGCTTGCGGGGTACTCTGTCTCCCTGTTCGATTTCGGTAGCAGCAGTGTCTGGGGGTTGCCTTACACACTCTTCTGGCCGTGTAACCTTTTGCATACAGGTGAGGTTGATCAAGGCAAAGGCTCAAAGGGCATGTAAATAGTCAATGTGTTTGTTCTCGGTGCTCATTTGGGAGCAACAGAGCAAACAATAAATGCTTTAGTGCACAGAAGACTTGGGAGAGTCCCTTTCTTGGGTAAGGCAGAAGTTAATGTATTCCTACTTCATAGATGAGATGACCACTAGGTATGTGAAGGGCATACAGGGTCATGTGGGTCAGCATTTATTGAGCATCTACTGTGTGCTTAGGTCCATGTGAGGTGTGAGGACTGGGACTACTGAGATCAATGAATAGGACACTTGTCCTCAGATATGCAAATAACTAGTTGCAACACCGTAGGTACTTGTGGTATAAGGAAAAATATATTTGGTCTTTGTCCCTAATTCCTGGCATAGAGCTCCTAAAGCCCTTGGAATTTCCAGAGTGATGGGAGTGTCTTTTGTTATTCATAACGAGCCTGAGTTTATGCTAATGAGGTGGCACAGTCTGGGCCCTTAGAGAGTTTCAAGGAAGGGGGCTGGAATTTTCAAACCCCCCCCCATCTCTGGAGAGAGAAGAGGGGACAGAGATTGAATTCATTCACCAGTGGTCAGTGATTTGATCAATCGTATCTGCGTAATAAAGCATCGATAGAAACTCTGGAACAACAAGATTTGGAGAGCTTCCAGGTCGGTGAACAGGTGAAGGTGCTGGGAGGGTGGTCCCCCACCCCTGAGGCATGGAAGCTCTGTACCTTCCCACATGCCTTGCTCCGTGCAGCGCTTCGCCTGGCCGTTCATGTGTATCCTGTTATAATAAACTGTAATTGTTAGTGCCGTATAGTGTTTTCCTGAGTTCTGGGTCATTCTTACACATTATCAAACCTGAGTGGGGGTCGTGGGAACTCCTGATTTCATAGCCAGCCAGCCAGACAGATGTGTGGGTAGCCTGAGGACCCCATTTGTGGCGGCATCTGAAGTGGGGATAGTCTTGTGGGATTGAGACCTAACCTGTGGGGTCTGTGCTCACTTCAGGGAGTGTCAGAATTGGACTGAATCACCAGATACCCAGTTGGTGTCAGAAAACTGTGAATTGTTGCTGGAAACACAAAACAGTACTATAAAGAGGGACTCTGATATGGGCACTGTCATTACACCCCCATCGTTACTGTTAGGTTGAACCAGATGAAATTGCCTTTTTTCAGGGCTGGGCACAGTGGCCCACACCTATAATCCCAGCACTTTGGGAGGCTGAGGTGGGAGGATTGCTTGAACCTAGGAGTTCGAAAACAGCCTGGGCAACATAGTGAGACTTTGTCTCTACCAAAAAACAACAACAAAACAGAAATTAGCCATGCATGTTGGTACGCACCTGTAGTCCTAACTACTCAGAAGGCTGAGGCAGGGAGGATTGCCTGAGCCCAGGAGTTTGAGGTTACAGTGAGCTAGGATTGTGCCACTGCATTCAAGCCTGCGTGACAGAGCGACCCTGTCCTAAGAAAAAATATAAAAAAGTTAAAAAAAAAATGCCTTTTTTGGTAGGTCAAAAGAGTTGAGTTAGAGTAATTTCATGAGATTCAAACTAAGACAATCTATTGAACTCTCCCAAGGTGTAGTAGGCACAGTACGAAGCACTTTATATGTATTCTTTCATATTCCTCACATTTTTTCTCATTTAATCCACAATATTCTTGACATAGGTGCTGTTGTTATTCACAGTTAACACGTGAGGAGACTGAGACTTACGTGGGTTAGGACAAAGGCCCACGATCTGTGGCGAGGGAGGGGTGGAGGTGGATTTGAGCTCAGGCTGAGTGCAGTCCTTTGCCACAGCTGCTGTCACAAAGTATCCCAATCTGCCTGGTTTAAAGTAACAGAAATCTCTGCTCTCACATTTCTAGAGGCTAGAAGTCTGAAATCAAGGTGTCAGCAGGTTGCTTCCTTCTTGGAGGCTCTCAGGGAGAATGTTGCATGCCTCTCTCCTGGCTTCTGGTCCTTGAGACAATTCCTTGGCGTTCCTTGGCTTGTAGCTACTTTGATCCAATCTTTGCCTCTGTCACTACATGGCATCTTCTCCCTGTGTGTTTCTGTGTCTCTTCTTATAAGAACACCAGTGACTGGAGTTAGGGCCCACGCTAATCCAATGTCAACTCATCATTGCAAAGACCCTATTTCCGAATAAGGACATGTTACAGGTACTGGCATTAGGACTCCAACATGCCTTTTGTGGGGGCCATGATCCAAAACCACACCACTACACAGCTCTACAGCTGCAGGATACTGTGCTGTTTACCTGTGTCTGGGCAGGACCCCACCTGCTCATTGGCCCCCTGGGCCACTCAGGCCCTAGATGAGCTGGGCTGGCGGAGGGCTGGGATGGAGGAGCCAGGCTCGAGTTCCTCCCTGGGACCACCCAGGAGGCATGGGCAAGGCGAGGGGGCATTTTTCATGGCTGTTATGCACACCTCTCTCCCAGCAGCATGGTTTCAATCACCTTGACAGGAAAACCTCAAACTTAGAATCCGGGCTGAAGATGCTTTGTTTTTCTTGCCAATCAATTAATTCTCTTGCTTTTTGCTGGTGGTAAGAAAGGTTTCAACGGTCACAGCTCAAAAACCTGTTAGGAGCTCCTGGAAGACACTGTGTGAGTTCTCTGCAGCAATGGAGCAAGTTAAATGAGAAATAACCACTCAGTGAGCAGGATTCTTTGGACTATGTGGCTGCACATTCTCAATGCTTTTTTCTCCAAAAGATAGATGCGTTATGAAACATGTGCTTTCAAACAGCTATTATAACATAATGTAGGAACTGTAAGCCCCAGAAAGAGTCATAATAAACTGTAGCTAGACTGTGGGCACAGCTCTGCTCTGCCTGGCCATTTACCGGGAGAGCCAGGGGTGCCCTGGGATGTCCGTGTTGACCTGGGACCTGCCCCCGGAGCAGTTCTTGGCCCGCAGTGAGTTTAGTATTTCTGGACCAGATAAGAGCTCCGCTCTTCGAGCAGACTGATAGAAGCTGGTCCTGTCTCATCTGTTTGGCACATAAAAAGGGTTCATTTGAACTAACATGTATCCATTTGGTGATACTTGAAGTGCATTTTGTTTTTCCCCAGGGTTCTTATGAAACATTGCCTGTGCATTAAAGCAAGTCATACTTCTGAGGCCAAGCAAACAAAATTGCCAAGGAACAACAGTTTCCAGGTTTCACTTAGGAAGAAATTTTCCTTTGGTAGTTTTAACAATGGATTCAGTTACTAGAAACCCGAGTGCGTGGTCAAAGACTCCATGTGCTATCGGTTAACACTGCCCTTCACCTTTTGGGCCTCTGCCCCAGGGCTGGCCGCACAGACTCTTTTTCTTGGGCCAGACTGAGTGTTCTTAAGTGTGACTCAGCCTGGGGATTAGGTCCAGGCAGAAGAGATAATTGTTTCTAGTCTGGTTTCTCCTTGGGAGGAGGAAGTTCCCTTCCTCCATCACCTTCTATGACTCCTGCCGCTGCTGTCTCACGGTCCCCGAGCTGCGCCCCCTGGATTTCTCCTCATTTTGTGGTTCTCCTCCTCCCAGTGGTTCACTTTGCAGCCTCTGCGTAGATGACTCCAGAATCTTAGCACCAACCTCTTTCCTGAGGACCAGAGCTAGGTGTCCACCTGTCTGCCAGTTACTGTCACCTGGCATCTCAAACGCAGCATTTCTAAATCAGATCCACTGTGAATTCTGCTCTTCCCGCTTGAAACCACTTGGCTCTTGACAGGCGAAGAGCTGTCTTGCCCCATCTCACTGCCCCCGCTCCTCTGCAGGCTCTTTTGTGCCACCTCTCAGTGGACGGCTGCACGAGCTTCCGTCCTACCTGGTCGCCCTGCTTCCTGCATCTTGCAATTCTTTACAGCACCTTCATTGATCCTATTAACACACAACTCTGCTCATGTTGCTTTCTTGCTAAAAAACATTTGGGGGGCTTTCCTGTTCCATATCAAATGAAGAACCCATTCCTCAGCCTGGAATGAAGGACATTCTCAAGAGGGGCCCTCCTTAGGGAACGCTTGCCATTCTCTGCCCTTGTTGCGTTTCAGCCACAACGAGTATAATCTTCCTTGTTTGACCTCTGGGCCTTTCCTGACAACCTGTTCCCTGGAATGCCCAGACTCCCATTCCCAACCTCAACAGCCACCTCTCCTTCAGCCCTTACCGATACCTCACCATCCTCTGAGGATTCTTCTGTGGCATGTGCACATAAATGTATACGTATTTGTACTCTGAGTCACCTGCAAGCTACTTGAGTCCCTTCGGCCCGGCAGATGCCTGCCAGGTGTACCTGCTGAGCCGGCTGTGTGCAAATGCTGACCGCACGCGCTCTGGCCCCGTGTCCAGCCACGTCTGAGCCATTACGGCCTCGCTTTCCCTACTCCTCTTTTTAATCAGACACAGGCAATACACTTGGCATGGAAAGAACCCCAACCCCACTAATTTTATATTTTGTTGGAGGCAAAAGTAAATTTCCAAGATTCAGGTCAACATCAATTTAGAATTATTTCTGCCAGTTGGAAAAGAAAACTTTGAAAAAGACGTTAACTTGATTTTTTTTTTAACTTGGGAAAAACTTGAAAGGTATAACCTTTCAAGGAAATAGGATACTTACAACACACACACACACACACACACGCCTGGCTTTCTGTAGTTCCATCCTGTGGAGCTAATCTAATCTTTTGTGACAGAGCAGCAGACCTGGTAGATCAAGGGGAAAACAATAGTTGGAATTTATCTTTGCCAGCTTCAAAACTTTTGATTCCTGTGTCCCACTCAATATGATTATCATTAAACTGGTTGAAAGGTTAGAGAGAGGGAGAGGCCAGTACTAGCTGGGGGGCAGAAGTGGTCCTCCCTAGGGGGACAGCCTGGAGCCCAGTGGCACTGCACATTCGCATGAATGGGGCAGATGACAGAAAAGAGAACATATTCAAAGTCAGCATTGATGCTAAGGTGGGGGCGGGGGTAGGTGCAGATAGACGACCGATCAGAAAAGTAACCGTGGCAATCACGTAAGCGATGAACACAAGTATGCAGACTTGACTAGAAGAGACTTCGAGTTTAGAAAAAAATAAAAACCCCCCCCACACAACCGGCAATGTAGCATTAACTAAGAATACGGTCCTGGGATGAAGAAATACAACATGTGGGAATCCCATAATTCTAAACTTGTACTAACTGTATCCCTTTCCAAATTCCACAGCTGAAGATGAGAAAGAGAATTTGGACGACATTCAAGGGAGAGCCACAGAAGTAATTAAACTGGGCTGGGACATGGCAATGAAAGACTTCTACAAAAACGTTAAATGAATTAGGTTTATTGAACTTGGAGAGATGGACAATCTTATAAGGGCAGTAACAAACAAAAACAGAAATAGGCTTAAGTTACAACACACAAGAATAAAATTAAACGTAAAGACTTTCCTTAGGTTTAAGGTTGATGAATGGGTCGTTAAAGTAGAACAGATTTATCGAGGATTGTTTGAGTGTGCTCCAGGCTAGCTGGGAAAGCAGACCAGGCTAACCTCTGAAAATATCTGTCCCCAACCCACACTGTTATGAGATCACTTCAAAGTACTTATTTACGTCCATAATTGAAGATTAAGAGGCAGCCAGTGCCTCCGTTGTTGTAATGGCCTTGAGGTTTGATTATCTTTCATAGAGAGAAATTCAAACATACAACGAAGCTCTTCCTTAATTAGACTTCTGCTGGGTTGGAAACACCAGCAGCCAGCCAGGACCTTTCCTGTATGTGGATACAGTGCAGATTTCATCTGCAGTGCAGTCAAATAAACACACACATAATGGGATTCTGTTTTCCCACTTTTAGTGTAAACAAGCCTTTAATAAAGTATCTAACCTGGGTAGATGGTAACATTGGCTATTTGATTGAATGGCACCCTGGGTTGTTAATATCTGCTCCCCAGCACAATCCCATTCAATTTTCTTTAAAGTGGGGTATGACAAAAAAAGAACACAATGAGTTCCCTTAGGACACTGCTGATAACTAATAATCACACGTCAGTTGCATGTAAGTTAATTTTTAAAATTTAATCAGTCCTTTATAAAACGTCCCAA
>CAUYRT010039704.1:0-15817 GCA_963574885.1 Lepilemur ruficaudatus | reverse complement strand
GCAAGTCCTGCACATCGCACTTTTCAAACCCTGACGTGCATAAGAATGAGCTGGGATCTTGTCAAATGCAGACTTTTCCTCCAGATCAGCGGGGCTGGAGGACAAGGGCCTGGTTCTGCCTATGAGAAAGTAGGTTCCCAGGTGACCCTTTTGGTCCATGGACCTGCCTGGAGCAGGGCGGCTGTGAAACCCCTGCTCTTCCTGCCGGCTCAGGCTGGGGGTGGGGGTCAGATGGGGACCGAGGAAAATGTGGACCCAGGGCCCTTCCACGCTTCTTAACCTTCCTCCCGAAGTATAGGCTGCTGTTCTTTCTGGGGAGCAAGGGGACCTGAGCACAGGGTGGCTTGGTGCCTCTGGCCTCTGTCCTTGGGAGAAAGCAGTGACTGAGCCAGGACACTGTCTTGAAGGTCTGATTTCTGCCCCACACTGTGTCAAAGGCAGGAAGCTCCACGGTGGTGGCATATCGGGTCCACTGTGGTCCTTCCCAAAGGCTGTGGGACAGAGAAGCTTGACTTTCCACGGGACCTATGCTACCTCAAACACCACGACTGCTCTGTAAAACTGGCCCTGCCACCGTGGCCCACAGGAGAAGGCAGAGGCACCGAGCAGTGTGAGTTCCCCACAGAGAGCTGGAGACCTTCTTCGACTTGCTGTGTGACCTTGGAGAGCCCACTCAGCTTCAGTTTCCCCATCTGAGTCCTAGGTGGTGGACTCGGCGGTCCCCACACTCACAGGCTCATGCCTGAGAGACACCAGTGGAACAGCGGACAAGCCCGGAGATGCCCTGAGGCGTGTGTGCCACAGACGCTGGCTCAGTGGCTATCAGGGTGGGATTTCTGGTGGAGGGGGTGTCTCTGCTCCTGTCCTAACTGGCCCACATGGGGCTGTTTTTCACGGCACATCGATCCAGCTAAACCAGGGAGGTGCATTACATCTCCTCTGGAGGTCAGGGTTCGGCAGCCCAGCTGGTAAATCGCCCAGTGGCTGTGTTTTAAAGTCCTGCCCTGTGTTTCGGCCCTTGGGGCTTGGGAGAAGCGGCTGAAGTTTGATACGGCTCTGGGGGCCGGCGGGGCAAAGGGCTCCAGCCAAGGGAGGGACAAACAGATCGATGGGAAACTGCCATGACCTTGTGACCTCAGAGATGGCTTCAAACCGAGTTCTTAACATGCCCTAGTAAATCTGAGGGTGGATCTGCCTCCCCTGGGGACAGTGGGGACAGTGAGGACAGGGGCGGGAGGAGGCAGGATGCCACGGAAGTGAGAGCCCATGGCCTAGGTGGCTAGATGCCCGGCACCTGCCACTGCACCCTGGCTGGGCTTGATCTGCTCTCCTTTGTCGTCATGTAAGGTGGGCACTGCACTTTACAGTTTGCACCATTCTCCATGTTCTGCCCTTGCTGGAGCAGACCATGACAGTGGGGAAGGCCGGGCACAGACCTGGCCCAGGTGGCAGCACTTTTGAGGCACTGCCGATGGGTTCGTCTCACTGGAGGCTGAAATCCATGGGGGTCCGGACAGGTAGGAGTGAGGCCCAGAGGTGGCCAGGGACAGCTTCTCACCTTAAGGAGCGACAAGAGGGCTTCAGCTCAGGGCCAGGGAGGGGGAATGACATGACCCAACTGTGTTCCTGAAAGCTCACACTGGCTTCGTGTGGGGCCAATGGAGGGGCTGGCACGGTGGCGATGACAGCCACGAGCTTCCCTCCCTGATGGCCCCTGGCCCACACCATCTTCTCAGGCACACAGTCCCTGGAGTCTAACAGACCTGGGTTCAAATCCCCTCTGTGCCCCGACTTGCTGTGTGGATGTGAGCGAGTGGCTTCTCTTCGAGCTTCGGTTCCCCGGGGTGAGGCGCATGTGGAGGCGGCAGGTTCAGCCTGGGCTTTGCTGGGACCTGCCCCAGCATCCAGGCCTTCTGAGCCTCAGTCTCCCCATTTGTACAATGATGGCTTTCCCAATGCAGCAGGCGCACCTGGAGGCCTGACATCTGATTTAGGATTGACATCGTTCCCTTGTGATGAGCACGTGCTCCTTGTGGCCCCAGGGAGACTTGGGCTGGTGTCCATTTGTTTGGTGCCTCTTCAATATTGGCTTGAGTCACTTTTTTCTTTTATGCTTGAACATTTTTAAGAAATGTTTAATTGTGTTAAAACATGCATAACAGAATTTACTATCTTAACCATCTTTAAGTTGAGTCATGTTAATAAACTCACTTTTTAACAGAGAAGGAACTGAGTCGCTTAAAGGAAAACTCGTGGCTGGGCGCGGTGGCTCACGCCTGTAATCCTAGCACTCTGGGAGGCCCAGGTGGGTGGATTGTTTGAGCTCAGGAGTTCAAGACCAGCCTTAGCAAGAGCAAGACCCCGTCTCTACTAAAAAGTAGAAAAAATTAGCTGGGCATGGTGGCACATGCCTGTAGTCCCATAGGGAGGCTGAGGCAGGAGGGTCGCTTGAGCCCAGGAGTTTGAGGTTGCTGTGAGCTAGGCTGACACCACCGCACTCTAGCCCAGGTGACAGAGTGAGACTCTGTCTCAAAAAACAAACCAAAAAAAAACTCGTAAGTAGGTTGGATGGTGAGTTGGTCCTATGCAGGTGGCAGGTGATGACTGGTGTCCCTCCCAGTTCTTACACATCCAGGATGCCCAAAGCCAGCACAGAGCTGACACACAGCTTTTGAACATACCAGCTGTGGGCGGACAGGTGGACCCAGCCGAGCTGGGAGGCACGGCGTGCACGGCCTGGGCTCTGGCACCAGACATTCCTGAGTTTGAATCCTGGCTTTGCCTCTCGCAAGCTGGGTGGCTTTGGGCAGGTAGTTTAGCCTCTCTGGGCCTCTACATTTACACCCATAAAATGGGGCTGCCCTCCCTGCCACAGAGGGTCGGCATGGACGTTAGCAATAATCCCTGTAGAAGCATGGTGAGGACATCGTGGTAACCAGGGCTGAGCAGGCGGCGGAAACCCACTGGCAGGCACCCCACACACCCGGGAACAGGCGTTCAGTGAACATCGTCTTCCCTGACATGTCCTCTTCTGCTTCTCACGCTCTCCAGTCTGCCCAGAGGCGGCTTCGGGCGTAGGCCTTTCCTGAAGCTCCTTTGCACTTGGAAAGGTGTTGTCCCTGATAAATCCTCCCCACTCTCCCAGGACCACAGCAAGGGAGCAGAGAGCCAGCCCCAGGAGATCCAGTTACAGGCAGCCCCGGCCTCACCTGTCTCCTTCTCCCACGGGGCAGTGGCTGCACAAAGGGCCGAGTCACTGACCGGCGCGATTGATTGACCAGATTGCAGGGGTGGGGAGGGGTGCGGGCGCCTGTATAGTCCTCTTGTCTTCCTCTGGGGCGGGGCTTTGCCCGCTGCTCCCCCAGGGCACCTTTGTGTCTGGGCCTCTCTCCGTGTCTGCGGCCCTGGAGTCACGGCTGTGGCTGCTGCCTGGCCCCGTGTGCCCGCCCCGGCCACTCACTTCCCAGCAAGCTGGCCTGGGACACAGATAAAGCCTCCTTTCAGAGCTCGCACAGGCTGCCGCAGGGTGTCCTCGGAGCCGCCGGACAAAGCCGCCTTGTTGGGAGGGCTCCGAGGGAGCAGGGACCCCAATCCCTGGTGAGAGCTTCCCCCTCAGGGGCTCGCCAGGGTGCAGGGGGCCAGCTGCTCCCAGGAGCGGGCTGTGGGCCTCCCTGAGCCTGGGGCTCAGAGGTCGGGAAGGGCGGGGCTGAGGGGCTGGGGTCGCTGGGGGCAGCACTCCTGGGTCCTGGGGTCCCTCGCTGCTGCCTGATCTGGCTTTTCTCAACCACTTGGGCACCCTCTGCCTCCCTCCGGCCCAGAATGAACCCATTCCGTGCCCTGCCCACCTCCCCACCGCTCGACAGCCCCCTTCTCTCTCTCCTGGGTCCGCCCTCAACTTCTTTTAGTTCCTTGAACCTCTGGCCTTTGACCACGCTGTTCTCGGCCTGGAATGCCCTTCCCCCTGCGCATGCTCCTTGGAGGCCTCCCTGACTCCCCTCTCCAAACGCCCCCTAGGGACTCCCCCCAGCACCCCAAATAGTGCTGAGTGCATAGACGGGTACAATAAATAAATGTCGAATGCATGAGCCATTCCCGTCCAGAGGAGGGGAAAGGGGGCCTGGCACCCCTACTTCCGTCTCCTCACATCCCCAGCCACCTTCCAAGGACGGCTGTCTTCATGAAGAGGTGGCAGGGGTGGCAAGGCCCAGGGGAAGGGTCGGAAAGATGGAGGAGGGGGAGCCAGTGGGCATGGGTAGCACAGACATAGAAAAACGACCTCGCCAGGGATACACTGGGTGGGGGGAGGGTCAACATGGCGCTTTATCCAACCTCAGGTAGGAGTCAGTCAGCTGGGGTGGGGACCAGATGGAAAGGCTTCCTGTTCCACGGCCACTTCATTAGTCTCAACTGGGGTGGGGGTCATGTCATGATTAGTCACAACTGGTGCCTGCCTCCATCCCAGGGTCAGGGTGTGGGGAGGAGCTGAGAAGGACACGAGTGCCTGGGGCAGTGGGGGTCACAATCAGTACTAATAGGACGAAAGTTCTCATTTGTGGAACAATTACCAGGTGTCCACCCTATTTTAAGCTCTTTATGTGCATAATTAATTCTTCAGAACAGCCCCATAAGTACCATTATTGGGTCCATTTTACAGACGAGGGAACGGAAACTTACGAAGGTGAAATAACTGGCATGTTCCAGTCCGCTGGGGGCTCGTAACCACACGGCTCCCGGTTCCCTGTGGCTCTGCAGGGCGCTGGCGAAGGCCCTGGCAGCTCTGGTCACCTTCCCTCTGGAGCTGGTGAACTCGGGTGTCAGGGGCCGGCGTGGGCCGCACCCGCGCGGTACATCCTGGGTAAACACGCAGGTGCCCAGCCCTCCCTGATCCCCAGAGCCACCACGGAGCCTGTGCACCAGGCCTCTAGCCCTCCAGGCCTGAGGCTTTTGACTTTGAGCAAGCACCAGAATCACCCAGGTAGCTTTGAAACAGGGGAGCTTCTGGTGCCAGACCCAGAGAGGCCCCACACCGAGGGATCTGCCCGTTTGACAAGAAACGCCCCATCTCCAGGGAAAATACCGCTCCGCCACTTCCAAAGTCACAAAGGGAATCAGCCCGAGTCCTTTCAAGTTGGCATGCCCAAGCCCACCCAGGACTCTGACGAGTGGGTCAGTCCCCTTGTCTCAAATCCTACAGCCTGTCCCCGCCAAGTCCTCTGGGGTCTCACCAGCAGGAAGCCCAGGGCCTCACAGAGGAGAATGCTAGAGGGCGTTTGAAACTTCATGATCTGTAAAAAGGACATTTGAAAAGAAAGGGAACCTACCTTCTTCAGGGGTCGTTGGCTCCAAGCCCTTTTGTTTTACATTTGGGGAAACGGAGGCCCAGAAACATTAAGAGACTTGCTTAAAGTTCAGGGCAATATCCCCAAACAGCAATTTTCTGCAACATTAAGCTGCTTGTGGCAACAGGTGTCTGCAATCCCACCCTAGAGGACCAGTACTTACTGCTGAGTTCCTGGAGGGCGCCACAGAGGAGCAGCAGGTGAAGCCATTAAAGTAAAGGGCTTTGCATTGGCTGGGCCGGTGTGTCCCCGGAGCCTGGCACAGGGCCTGGCACACAGCAGCTGCTCAGTCTTTGCTGAAACGTGCACTGAGCATCACCCCCAGCAGAGGGCATAGGACACGCAGCCGGCCAGGCTCAGTGGCCTGCGGGCCAGAAAGGGGCAGAGGGATGGGGCCCCTTCTCCAGGGGAGGAGGCTGCTCCTCCCTCCCCACCTCACTGTGGGTGAGCGTCATGGATCCAGTGTCAGGCAGGTGGTGGAAAGAGTGCAGATGGCTGAGTGTGAGACGTCAGGGAGTGGCAGGGACTGGGGCCAATCTCAACATCTGAATTCTAGTTTTTTCAAGGAGCAGTGAGCCAGCCAATAGAAAACCCTGACATCCCTGAGGCCAAGTTAGGTCGAGGCCACCGGTTTGCCACAGTCAGCATCCTGTGTACTGCTGGGTGGCTCTCTCCCAGCCACATGAGTGGCCTTGGGCACATCACTGGCCTCAGCCTCCTGCCTGTGCTTGGAAGGACTGGGTTGGAATCACCTCTGAAGCCTTGTGCCAGGAAGCTGCTGGGAAGACTGGGGCAGACACCAGCATGCAACAAGGCCACTGTGGCTTTAAAAGTGCCTCGGTAGCCCGGGCAGCAGCAGTGACAGCAGTGAGCCGCTGAGCCGAGCCTGCTGGTGCATGGGCCACCTGCGGAGTTCTCCACAGCTGGGAAGATTAGTCTCTTCCACTAGACAACATCCATTACCATGTCCCAATAGCCATCACTTCCGCTAGGAGAGCTGCAGATGAGATATCGATTGCGCTGACCCCAGGCGAGCCCTTTCCCCAGCCTGAGAGGCGTGCAGATCAGCTCAGCACCCGGCGTGCGGCCCGGGGCTCTTGGCTCAAGGCGGCCAAGGCCTTCCGGCCTCCTGCCCAGAGCTGGGAGTGTCGGGATCCAGGTGGGGCTGACAGCGGCCCCACCAGGCGGGCTGGCTTGGGCTGGCCTCCCGAGGGCTGAAGCGCCGAGGTCTGGGCTCTGAGCCTGTATCCCTGTGCACTCTGATTTCAAGATGGGAGATGGGGAGGGGGGCATTTCAAGGGGAGGCAGCAAAGGTGTGAAGGTGGAAAGGACGCTGGGTCTAGCTGGGTCTGTGGCGAGCTTCAGCAGACGTCCAGCTGGTCATGGGGAGTGGGGAGGACGGTGTGATGCCAGCACCTGGGAGACCAGAGGAAGCTTTGGGGCCAGGTGGTGACATGCTCTCAACACCACCTTTGTCCTCTTCTGTCTTCAGCCTCTTCCCCAGGCCCCCCTGGCCTGCTGGTAGCTCCCCAGGTCTGCAATGGCTCCCTGCACCCGCCATCGGAGCACAGGGAGTGGAGGGGCACACTCAGGCTGGGCCCAGGGCCAGCAGGCTTATGAGGGAGTGGCGGTGTCTGCCCTCACCACGCCACAGCATGGGTGGGCATGTGGCCCACGCATGAGTTGTCATACACATTGGTTATCTTAGTTGAAGTCAGCTGAGGGCCAGAGAGCAGAGGCAGGTGTAGTCTCCCTGAGTCATTCACTCATTCACAGAAGCCTGCAGGGAGGGAGCAAGCCACAGCCCAGAGCTCATCAGATGAGCAAGAGGCCCTCCCTGATCCCTGCCATCAGCTCTGTAATGGGGACAGCCCAGGTGACTCTGAGCTTTGTCTACCTTCCTATTTACCCAACATGCCCTTGTACATTTTTAAAAAGAAGGAAGGCATTTCTCATTTCTTTCTCTAACTCTGTAACTTCAAACATGGTCTCACCATGGCACCAGGAGCCTTCTGAGGACTGGATATCTTCCTCATCTTCGTCTGAGTGGAGGTCACGTGGGTGAGTACACAGGTACACATTCATTGAGCTGTGCACCTAAGAATTGTGCACTTTACGTGTGCACGTACATGCATGTGTGCTGTGTGTGCATGCGTGTATGCATGTATGTGTTATGTGTGTGCATGTATATTGTGCCTCAGCACAAACCAACCCTGTCTCCTGCCTTTGCACAGGAATGTCTCTGTTCTTCCAAGGAGGCAGGAGGGGCTGGAAGGAGAATGCTGCCGGCGGCTTGGATCTCTCCCCGTGCCCCCAGCCCCAGAAGGTCCTAGGACTTTTCCAGCCTCTGAAGAAGGATCAGAATGAGATACTTCTGAATGCATTTTTTGGGGAGATACTCTTACCATGACTCAAAAACCAAAGACATCACAAGAAAATTACAGATGCACATCCCACATGAATATAGACACAAAAATCTTTAACAAAATTTTAGCAAATCAAATCTAACAATACATAAAAAAGATAATATATCATGACCAAATGGGTGTTTGTCCTGTGAATGCAAAATGGTTTAACATTAAAAAATCAGTAAGGCTAGGTGCGGTGGCTCACGCTTGTAATCCTAGCACTCTGGGAGGCCAAGGCGGGCATATCGTTTGAGCTCAGGAGTTTGAGACCAGCCTGAGCAAGAGCAAGACCCTGTCTCTACCAAAAATAGAAAAAATTAGCCGGGCATGGTGGCACATGACTGTAGTACCAGCTACTCAGGAGGCTGAGGCAGAAGGATTGCTTGAGCCCAGGAGTTTGAGGTTGCTGTGAGCTAGGCTGATGCCACGGCACTCTAGCTGGGGCAACAGAGTGAGATTCTGTCTCAAAAAAAAAAAAAATCAATTAACGTACAATGCAAAATCATACTAAAAGAAAAAAAGAGAGAGAGAGAAAACTCAATTAACGTAATTCATCATGTTAACAGAATACAGAAGAAAACACCTCAAAGGATGTTGAAAAGCATTTGAAACCCAACACCCAATTGTTATTAAAATAACAGCAGGCCAGCATGGTGGTTCATGCCTATAATCCCAGCACTTTGGGAAGCTGAGGCAGGAGGATCGTGTGAGGCCAGCAGTTCAAGACCAGCCTAGGCAACATAAGGAGACCCTGTCTCTAACAATAATGAGAAAAAAAATTAGTCAAGTGTGGTGCCATGCACCTGTAGTCCCAGCTACTTAAGAGGCTGAGGCAGGAGGATTGCTTGAGCCCAGGGGTTTGAGGTTGCAGTGAGCTGTGACTACACCACTGCCTTCCAGCCTGGGTGGCAGAGTAAGACCATGTCTCTAAAAAAAAAAACTTGTCAGCAAGCTAGGAATAGAAGGGAACTTCTTTGACCTCATCATATACAGCTAGCATCAAACTCAATGGTGATAGGCTCAACATTTTCTACTTGAGATCAGAAATAAAGTAAAATTTCTATTCTTACCACTTCTTTATAACATATTCCCATTGTTCCTACCCAGTGCAATAAGGCAAGAAAAAGAAATAGGTGGAATAAAGATCTGAAAGGAAGTAAAATTGCCTTTATTTTCAGATTACATGATCATGTATGTAGAAAACCTTAAGAAACCTACAAAGTAGCTACTAGAACTAATAAGTAAATTCAGCAAGGTTGTAGAATACAAAGTCATTATACAAAAATCAATTAAATTCTATGTACTAGCAATAAACAAGTAAAAATTAAACTGAAAACCTCCATTTAAGTAGCATAAAAAAATGGTTGGAAACAAAATTAACAAAAGATATGTAAGATCTGTACTTCAAAAACTATAAAACATTACAAAGGGAAATTAAACAAAACCTAAATAAATGGGGAGATATACCATGATCCTGGACTGGAAGACAATGTGGTTAAGATGGCAATTCTCCTCAAGTTGATCTCTTTTTTTTTTTTTTTTGAGCCAGAGTCTCACTCTGTTGCCTGGGCTAGAGTGCTGTGGTGTCAGCCTAGCTCACAGCAACCTCAAACTCCTAGGCTCAAGGGATTCTCCTGTCTCAGCCTCCCGAGTAGCTGGGACTACAGGCATATGCCACCACGCCTAATTTTTTCTATATATTTTTTCTATATATTTTTAGTTAGCCAATTAATTTCTTTCCATTTTTAGTAGAGACGGGGGGTCTTGCTCTTGCTCAGGCTGGTTTCGAACTCCTGACCTTGAGCAATCCGCCCGCCTCGACCTCCCAGAGTGCTAGGATTACAGGCGTGAGCCACCTCGCCCGGCCCAAGTTGATCTATTTTTTAATGCATCCCAATTAAATCCTAGCAGCTTTTTGAAGAAATTAACAATTTGTTCTGACAATTTATATGGAAGGGTAAAGGAACAAGAACAACCAAAACAAACTTTAAAAAGAAGAATAAGGTTGGAGGCCTTATGCTACTTAATTTGAAGACTTACTATAAGTTAGAGTGTTCTTGGTGCAAGGATAGGAATATAGATCAATGAAACAGAATAGAGAGTCCAGAAATACGCATATGATCAATTGATTTTTGACAAAGATGCTAAGATAATTTAATAGGGAAAAAACAGAATTTTCAAGTAATGGTGTTGGAACAGCTAAATATCAGTAGTAAAAAAATAAACCCTGAATCACAGCCTACACAAAAAATGAACTTGAAATGGATCGAGGACCTAACTGTAAGTGCTAATAAAACGTTTTCAGAGAAATGAAAGCTGAAAGAATTCATCACCAGAAGACCTGCACTAGAAGAAATATTTTTTAAAAGTTCTTCAGCAGAGGCCGGGCGCAGTGGCTCACGCCTGTAATCCTAGCACTCTGGGAGGCCGAGGCGGGTGGATAGCTCAAGGTCAGGAGTTCAAGACCAGCCTGAGCAAGAGCAAGACCCCGTCTCTACTATAAATAGAAAGAAATTAATTGGCCAACTAAAATATATAGAAAAAATTAGCCGGGCATGGTGGCGCATGCCTGTAGTCCCAGCTACTCAGGAGGCTGAGGCAGGAGGATCGCCTGAGCCCAGGAGTTTGAGGTTGCTGTGAGCTAAGCTGACACCACGGCACTCTACAGCCCGGGCAACAGAGTGAGACTGTCTCAAAAAAAAAAAAAAAAAAAGTTCTTCGGCAGAAGGAAAAAGAAATACAGCACATAGAAACTTCGATCTGTACAACAGAATGAAAAGCACCAGAAATGGAAATACATGGATAAATGTAAAACACATTCTTTTCTTATTTTTAATCTTTAAAAATGGTATTTTTCTGTCTAAAGCAAAAATAGTAGTGATGTATTATGGGGTTTTGTAGAAGTAGTACCCATGACAGCAAAAGCACAAAGTGGAACATCCTCAGGTTGTGCTGTTGGAAGGCGCACACTACTGACTGAAGGTAAGTTAAAGATGTATGTTTTAAATCCTAGGGAAGCCACTGAAAAAGCAAGAAAGTATAATTAACAAACTAATTATTAAAATATTTTAATTAAATCCAAGGCAGAAAAATAATGTAGAATGTGGAAATAACTAAATTTATAAATGGTGAAAGGTTAAGTTAGGGAGTATCAATATAATAAAATGTTTAAAGAGAGTTTTTAATGGTGTAAGAAAGCATTTATGATATATTGTTAAGTTTTTAAAAGCAAGGTGCAAAGTATATATATATAAAATATACGCTTATAAAGTATAAATTATACATTTATATACTATAAAATATAAAATATACTTTAACATAAATAACTTGCAAAAACATTATAAGCATAGAAAAAATACTGAAAAGAATTATACATGTAAACAGTGTTTGTAACTGGTTGGTGAGATGATGAGTGAGTTATTTCTTATATAAATTTTTTTTTTTTTTTGGTAAAATGCAGCTTATCACTATGGTTAAAGACATAATCACAGGACTTTGGGGGTCAGCCAGACCGGGTTTTGGTTCTTGGTTCTCTCACTTACTAGCTTAGTGGTTTTGGCAAATCAATTTCTCCGCACTTTTGTTGCCTCCTCTGCAAAACTATGAAAGTGTCTACCTCATTGCGTTGTTCCCAAGATTCAATGAGATGATGTGATGCAAATGCTTGTAAAGTTAATATGCATTCAGTCATTCATTATTACCATGGACATTAATAATCAGAGGAAAATAAGTTTAAAAATTTTTTTTTTTGAGACACACTCTCACTCTGTTGCCCGGGCTAGAGTGAGTGCCGTGGCATCAGCCTAGCTCACAGCAACCTCAAACTCCTGGGCTCAAGCGATCCTCCTGCCTCAGCCTCCTGAGTAGCTGGGACTATAGGCATGCGCCACAATGCCCGGCTAAGAAAAATAAGTTTTAAAGGGAAAACTTCTTTTGAGAGAAACTCCCACTGACAAAAGCAGTGGCGGGAGATCTCTACAAGTCCGGTTCTGAGTCCAGAACCAAGACAACCCGGAGGAACCAGGCCTCAAGTCGTCCCAGGGAAGATGCCTTTGGTCACAAGGAGCAGAGCCTCCCGTCACCAGCTGAATTCCTTACGAGAACACCAGCGCGCCTCAGGAAAACCAGGTCAAGAAATGCCACCAGCTTTCATGAAGTACCAGGATGGAAGTGAGGGCCCTCACCCCATGACGCGCTCTTCCCACCTCTCGTGGCCTCCTCTTCCTCCCTGCTTTTCCGGGTACATGGCCTCCCACGGCGCTTCCTCCACTGCCTCTCTTCTGGCCATGTGCCAGCCCAATTCCTGGTTCTGATTGGCCCAGCTTGCGGCAGGTGTCCAGCTACGGCCCAATCAGGTATGACCAAGGGGGCGGGGCCACAGCACAAACATGGCTGCTCCGGCCCTGGTCTATGGACTAGCGCCAAGTGTCTGCTCTCTTTTCCTCTGTTCTCAGGCTTCTCTTCTTACCTGGGGGCTCTTCCTCCTCCATAGTTTAGGCTGCTTTAGGCCACTCTTGAGGCCACCCAGCTCAGTGGGGTGGTGGGGAGGTGTCATATGGTCAGTCATGGCCACCGTGTGCAGGAGGTCCCTGTGGGCTGTGGGTCGAGGCGATGCCCAGAGAAAGGGCCGTGGGCTGGCTCCCCAGCAAGTCCTCTAGACTCTCTTTGGCTTCCCTGGCACATGCCACAGGGTCACGGTCAGTGACAAAATCCCAGACTGCTGGGATAGGGCACGTCCCAGGTGGGCACTTTTGGATTCCTAGTTTTTGCAGGAGGAGAGAGGGGTCGACTCTCCCAGATAAACAGGCTGTCTGGGAAACAGTGGCCTTCGGCAGCAATTAAATCGGAAAACACAAAGGTTGGGCTAAGAAAAGCATAATTGACTACACACACACACACACACACACACACACACGCTCTCTCTCTGTAGAAATAAAGAAACAAAAGACTAATGCATCTTTTTTTTAATTGTCATTTTATAGCTCCCACTGCGGCCCCCGCCCTCCCTTGGATGACCACTTTTGCAGGCTACGGAGGGACCAGGGAACAAAGCTGAGGCCTAGCAGCCCCACTACGCTGCCAGCCGGGGAAGAACAAGTCACAATTACAAATTATCACAACAATTAGCGCCTGTACTTGGGAGATCTGCAAAGTGCCCCAGCTCCTCATTGTCCACAGGTCTATTTGGCAGTGACCTTGCTCTGGAGACGATGATATTCCTTCAGCCTGTAAACCAGATTCAAAACAAAGAAAAATGTAAATTAACAATAACAACATGCACTCTGTCCAATTAATTCAGGCGGAACCCGGGTGGCGGGGGCAGCTGTTTGTTAAGATGTGTGTGAAGTTGTCCTTTTCTCTATTCCCTCTCCTGCTCCAGCCCCTCCTGCCCTCCAATTGGGATAATGTAATTAATTTATCTTAGGGGGAAAACATTGTTTGTCATTGTTGTAGACAAAGCGTTTAACTGGCAATGGGAGAAATGAAGAGGCCATTATGGAAGCCCGGTGTGTTCTGGGCCATTTAAAAGGGTTTATAGAGTCATAAAATACAAACAGAGGATGCAGGAGGCAGGGGAGGGGGAGGTAGCTGTGGGGAGGAGAGAGGTCCGTTGCGGCCGGGCTGGATTCAATGATGTCTCTCCAGGTCTGAGGTGGCTCCAGGGACAAGACACTGGCTCTGCTCTGCGCCCAGGACATGTTGTTAGGGAGAGGAGAGAGACTCCCACCTTTTTTTTTTTTTGAAACAGAGTCTCACTCTGTTGCCCAGGCTAGAGTGAGTGCCATGGCGTCAGCCTAGCTCACAGCAACCTCACACTCCTGGGCTCAAGCCATCCTCCTGCCTCATCTTCCCGAGTAGCTGGGACTACAGGCACGCGCCACCATGCCCGGCGAATTTTTTCTATATGTTTTTAGTTGGCCAATTAATTTCTTCCTATTTATAGTAGAGACCAGATCTTGCTCTTGCTCAGGCTGGAGTCAAACTCCTGACCTTCAGCAGTCCTCCCCTCCCGCCTAAGCCTCCCAGAGTGCTAGGATTACAGGCATGAGCCACCATGTGCCTGGCCTGGGTTCTAAATCAGTAAAAGACAAGTGAACAAAATTTTTAAAAATTGAGCTGATGATATGAGCAGAGTTCACAAAAGGAAAAAAATTGAAAAGGTGCTAAACCTCACTCATCAAATAAATGTGAATTTTTAAATTATGTATTTAATGGATAATACCTGCTCATGGTGAAAATTTAAGCAGTTCATAAGCTATTAAATAGTGAAAAGGATGTATCTCCTCCCACTTTCTTTCTTGGAACCAACCATTGTTAGCAGTTTTTTATGTATCCTTCTGAAATTATGCTATGTGTATACAAAATCATTGGTGTATAAATATCCTCCTTTCACACACGTGGTACTGCATGTACACACTGCAATTCATATTTAGGTTGTTTTGAGTGTTTTTCTATTAACAATACAGCAATGAACATCTGTGCTTATACTTGTTTCTTCACATCTGTACGAATATTTGTAAAATTCGTAGAAGTGGAACTGCTGGATCAAAGGGTAGGAACAGGCTGGGCGCGGTGGCTCAGGCCTGTAATCCTAGCACTCTGGGAGGCCGAGGCGGGCAGATAACTCAAGGTCACGAGTTCGAAACCAGCCTGAGCAAGAGTGAGACCCCCGTTTCTACTAAAAATAGAAAGAAATTAATTGGCCTACTAAAAATATATAGAAAAATATAGCTGAGCATGGTGGCGCATCCCTGTAGTCCCAGCTACTCGAGAGGCTGAGGCAGAAGGATTGCTTGAGCCCAGGAGTTTCAGATTGCTGTGAGCTAGGTTGACACCACGGCACTCACTCTAGCCTGGGCAACAGAGTGAGACTCTGTCTCAAAAAAAAAGGGGGTAGGAACATTCAAGATTTTCATAGCTACTTACCTAACTGCCTTCCAAAGAGTTTGTACCAGTTTACACAGACCAACAGTGCATGAGGATGTATTTCTCTATGCACTTGGAAATAGAATATTAACGGTCTTGTTTTACCTTTGTCAATATGAAAGATTAAAAAATGCTGTCCTATACATTTAATGATCATTTTTCTTATGATAGGTAAAACTGCACATCTTTTCATCTATGTAAGAACCATTTTCTTTTCTGTGAATTGTTTGCTCCTGTCCTTTGCCCAGTTTTCACTTGGGTTATTAATCTTTTTTTATATATTTATAGGAACTATATGTACTTATATATTGAGGAAATTGGTCCTTTATATGTGTTGTAAATATTTACTCCTAGTTTGTTATTTATAAAGTATGTGAAGAGATGCATTTATATAGGGGCATCTCTTTTCACAAAAATGTGAAGAGAGGCTGGGCACAGTGGCTCACGCCTGTAATTCCCAGCACTTTGGAAGGCTCAGGCAGGAGGATTACTTGAGGCCAGGAGTTTGAGACCAGCCTGCACAACATAGCTAGACCCCATCTCTACAAAAAATAAAAAAATTAGCTAGGCATGAAGGTGCATGCCTGTAGTACTAGCTACTCAAGAGCCTGGGTCACAGAGGGAGATCTTGTCTCTTAAAAAAAAAGTGAAGGGGCCGGACGTGGTGGCTCACGCCTGTAATCCTAGCACTCTGGCTGAGGCAGGCAGATCGCTTGAGGTCAGGAGTTTGAGACCAGCCTGAGCAAGAGCGAGACCCTATCTCTACTAAAAAAATAGAAAGAAATTAGCTGGACATCTAAAATATATATATATATAAAATTAGCTAGGCATGGTGGCACATGCCTGTAGTCCTAGCTACTCAGGAGGTTGAGGCAGGAGGATTGCTTGAGCCCAGGAGTTTGAGGTTGCTGCGAGCTAGGATGATGCCACGGCACTCTAGCCCAAGCAACAGAGTGAGACCTCATCTGTAAAAAGGAATAAAAATAAATACATAAATAAAACGAATCAAGCTATTTCCATTTTGAAAACATAAAAGTAAAAATTCAGTCCCGAAACATCAACAAGGAGATGACAAAATCTATCAGTTTGACCAACAAAGGACTGCACTTTTCCCTCTAAAATGTTGATATGAATCCTAAAGCA
>CAUYRT010039703.1:0-25610 GCA_963574885.1 Lepilemur ruficaudatus | reverse complement strand
GGTGGCTCACGCCTGTAATCCTAGCACTCTGGGAGGCTGAGGCTGGTGGATTGCTCAAGGTCAGGAGTTCAAAACCAGCCTGAGCAAGAGCAAGACCCCGCCTCTACTAATAATAGAAAGAAATTAATTGGCCTACTAAATATATATAGAAGAAATTAGCTGGGCATGGTGGCGCATGCCTGTAGTCCCAGCTACTTGGGAGGCTGAGGCAGAAGGATCCCTTCAGCCCAGGAACTTGAGGTTGCTGTGAGCTAGGCTGACGCCACAGCACTCTAGCCTGGGCAACAGAGTGAGACTCTGTCTCCAAAAAAAAAAAAAAAAAAATTAAATCTTCTACGCCCTTCATCCCACTCAAGTTAGTGCCTCCTTTCTCTGTGCTGCTTTAGAACCAAATTCTTTGAAATCATTTATCGATACTTGTTTTCTCCAGTTTATCTCTTCTCATTCTCTCTTAAACCTATTCCAGTAAGATTTTTATCCCTACCACTCCTCCAAAACAACTCTTGTCAAAATGTCATTTATAAGGGAATAATAAAAGCAGTATATACTTACCAAAATTTGTGTTGCAGCTAAAGTTGTACTAAGAGAGAAATCTATAGTCTTAAATGATATATTAAATGAATTAAATTCTGGCAAGAACAGTCAAGAGGAACAATGAAAAGGCAGAAATAATTAATGTTTATGCAGATTAGAAAATGATATAAATATTTTTAATGAACATATTTAAATAAAAGAATATGTGAAATAATCCAATTATTGGAAATTTATAAGTGACCAAGACATTCAAAAAGAAATAGAAAATCTCAATGGTCCTGTAACCATTCAAAATGTTGATTTAGTTAAAAGTTTTTCTTTCCTTCTCTCAATAAAAAAAGCCCAAGTGACTTTTCATATAAGTTCAGACGAATACTCATTCCAAGGCTATATAAACTTCTTCAGAAAACAAAAAATGGTAGTTTCATTTCATTTTTCTGAGGCTTGTGCTACAAGCTTGTTATCAAACTAGCAAGGAGAGTATCTAAGAATGAAATTTACAAACTAGCCTCACTTAGGAACATAGCAAAAAATAATCTAGCAATGTGTAAAACAGGTAACATGACCAAATTGGCTTATTCTAAAAATGCAAGTTTTAATTGATATTAGAAATTTGTTCAAAATGTTTACACTTTAATAAAATTATAAGTTATTACACATCATAGACCTTGACATCATTAATTTAGAATAGTGAAAGTCTGAGAAAATCTGAGAGTGCCGGGTATCTGTAGAACATCATGAGTACCAAAATTTAGTTTTGAGTGTAATACTCATTTTATTGAGGGGAGTCAGATGGTCTCTCAGGTGGCAAAGTGTGAGTTAGGGATTAGTGAATAATATTTTGTCAGAATGTCGGTGGGAGCATTTCAAGTAGAGGAAGTATGTGTGCTAAAGCGTAGCTGTGGCATTTGGGAATGGTAAGTGAATATAACTAGAGCATGGTAAGAATACTGGGAAATGGCAGGAGATGAGACCGGAGATTTGTGCCAAATTGTGAAAGGCCTTGTCTGCCTTGCTTCTTGCTAAATAGTGGAATTTATCAACCCAGTGAGAGTTGGAAAGCCAGTCAAGATTTTGAGCTTTCCATCTACTTAGCTCCTTATATTTAATGTTTTGTCTTTAGAAATAACCTATTGTTTGCATGTTTTTGCATATGTAACTTATTTGAAGTTAGGTGCTTTCACCGATTGACTTTTTGTTCATTAAAAATGTAGGAATCTGGATTTATGACTGAAACACTTAATATAATGTCTTAATTTCCTCTGTATTACATCCTGAACTTTTGAAACCACTCATGGCTAATCTCTTTCACCAAGCTGTTGCCTAAGAACTCTCCAGAGAAATATGTGACAGAGGCCTGACTAATTGCATGTGCTCTGCCATTTTTTAACTTTATATGTGATAAAAGCATATTTTAATACATCTCTTTTTAAGAAATATTGACAAATTTATTGGAATTTTTTGAGTTGTATTTTTTTTTGAAGAAAAGTCATTGGAGTGAACTTTCCTTGATTGCTAGGTTTTTTTCTTTTCCTCCCTTTTTCCTTTTTTTATTGCATTTTTAGATGCAAGCAACAAATTTGTTTATTACTCTAAATTTGTGAATGAGGGATTTTAACTTCATAAACGCGCTCACTTTCTTCTTAAATGCATTTCTTCAAACCCCCAATGATGCTTTCATTTAATTTTTTTGATTATATAATTTGTTTGATTTTTTTTTTTCATTTAAGGTGTGACTGCACAGAAAAGTTACAGAACAAATTTGACTTTTTACGCTCACAATTGAATGATATTTCGTCGTTTAAAAATATCTACAGATATGCCTTTGATTTTGCAAGGGTAGGTGCAATTTCCATGTTTAGTTGTTTTAGTAGCTTTTCATCTTGAAACCATACTTATGACAATTTTTTCACTTATATTCTAGGATAAAGATCAGAGAAGCCTTGATATTGATACTGCTAAATCTATGTTAGCTCTTCTTCTTGGAAGGACATGGCCACTGTTTTCAGTATTTTACCAGTACCTGGAGGTATGTGTGTTTTTTAAATTTTGAAATATTATTTTAAAACTTAACCTGATTAAAAAGTATCCTTTTAATTAAGAAACAAATAGATTTTTAACATTGTACTTTTAAAAAATCTTGAGTAGACAAAATTTTGTTAAAATGTGTGTATCTCTGGTCATTTCTGGACATTTTAGTTCATGTTTATTAATATATTCTGTACATAAGATATTTTTATTCCACCTACACACATACAACACACACACACACACACACACACACAACATAAAACCTCCAAGAAATATATTTTAGCACATTCTTCATGCAAAACTAGTTTCTTGGGTTTTTATCCAGAGAAAATTGATACCAGCACACAAAAATCAAGCTTCTAAATCTGGTTTCTTTCTGTTGTTATACAGGGTCTTAGGCTTAAGTGCACATAAGAGAACCAATTTAGTAATGACACTTTCCTTTTCTACTTAGGCTCAATCTGAAGAATAGAATAAGGCTATTAAGAGTTAATGTCCACAAATCTGAGAATGGCTGTAATAGTACACGTTTAACACATTGAATGCCACACTAAGAAAAACATAATTTTTTCCTTGGGGCCACGGTGTTTTATTACAAAACTAGAATAAAAACTTCTAAAACAAAATGATCCTTTCTAGTTTAATGAAAAAATTTGTTATTTTTTTATTGCTTTTTGTGTTTTTTAATTAAAAAGTAATATAAAAACTTGAAAATTAGTATTATAAAAAGTAATGTGAAAACTTGAAAAGTAATTCATAAGGGTAAAGTGTTTTTCTTGATTTGTCAGGCTTAAGTGTAATTTAAAGGTAAACATAAATAGAAAAATGAAAATTTATTGACTTCTATTCACTTACTCCACATTTTTAGAATTAAATTGTCAAGATTAATTGTAATAATAAGAACATCAGCAAGTAAGATTTTTCACGAACTAACTGCAGGGTTTTGCCCAGGGGACCACCCATCACATAACGTGTGCTACCGCATGGCAGCATTGTTGCCTGTGTACCACATAGTTCCCAAGGTAAAGAGACATGTGAGTTATATATGTTTCATGAGGCCCTGGGCTCAAAACTAGTGTAAGTTAAATACAACTCACATGGCAGTTAATGTGTTAAATACTGGTTACTAAAAAAAGGTGTGCTGAGTTTAGGAAGTGTTCCTTTAGAAGATTTATCATAGCATCTTATGGAGAAAGTGATTCTAAGAAGGTGTTAATCTTTTTTCCATTGTTTTCTTTGTCTAGTTTTATATGTTTTTGTACCCTTTTAATTTTAGATATTTTTGATATAGTTCTCACTGTTTCTTGGATATAGATGCTTTTGCCTTTGGAAATAATTTCTCGTAAAGCTGATTGCTTATCATAGCAAGTTCTCCAGAGTAGTTTTATTTAAAGCTTATGACAAGAGAGAATGGTATGAGAAGGTCTTATGTGAATGAATTTTGTGCACAATTAAATCTTTAAGCTCAATAAAATAAATATTTTTGATGGATAGTATGTACTTTTTTCTTAGTAGTTTTGGGCAAAAAATAATTGAATATAAAAATATTCTGCTCTCTGGGGAGCTGAGAAGAACAACTGAGTATTTTCTAACACTTGTTATGTACAGACTGTTTGGCATAAATTATCTTCTTTAATCTTTATAACACAATTTTGAATTAAGTTTTATCTCCATTTAGCAAATGAGGAGACATGTGTTCTGTTCTTACATAACTTTCCCAAGGTCACTCGATTAAGTGGCAGAGGTGGGATTTCAACGCAAGCCTATACTCTTCCCACTGCCACCAAAGATACCATCCTCAAAATGTGGCTAAATAGTAAATTTAATCAAAGAAACAATTTGCTAGGAAACAGCACAAGGGAACTTACTGGATATAGGAAATGTTATGTATATTGATTTTGGTGGTTACAACCAGTATATACAAATGTAAAAATTCACTGAGTTTTATCCTTACTATTAGTACCCTTGATGCTCTTAATATTCCTCAAAAGTGAAAGCAAAATAAAGGAAAAAAATCCATTATGTTAATGCCCTTCAGGAATCTCTTAGAAGTACAAATAATTTAATTAAAACAAGAATAAATGCTTTGGGAAAAACCAAATCACAAAAAAAGTTATAACTAAATTTACTGAAGTCAAGCCCTAATAAGTAATGTTGGTTCTGTAATCCAAATATTTAAATCATTTTCCACAGCAATCGAAGTATCGCGTTATGAACAAAGATCAGTGGTACAATGTATTAGAATTTAGCAGAACGGTTCATGCCGATCTTAGTAACTACGATGAAGATGGTGCTTGTAAGTATAATATAAAGTGTTCTTATAAAAATACAATTTCTAAAAATATTAAATGAGAGTATATATTTGGGTAGCGTTAGCATAAAATTTTAAAGTTTTCAACAGTAACTTTTATTATTTAATCATGAGGGGATGTAGGAGAGGTAGAGAGTTTAGAGTCTGTAGTGTTATAAGATCTGTGTTGGTAAATGAAATGTTTTTAATTCCTCAGTAACCAAACATTGCTAAATTTAAATTATAATTTCTGCATCTAGAAAGTACAATTCTGCTTTACTCCTGTCTTTCCTGACATTTTCCTATGGAAGAAAGGTGCAGTCATGATTCTAAAAATATGAAAGCAAAACAGCTAGTCGAAAAAGCTTTAAAGTTAATATCATAAACAATATGGCAAATAATGTCAAAATAACTTCTCTTTGAAAATTATACATTGATCTGCATAAACTGATAGTGAAATATTTACAATTTTTCAATCCTTCAAGTTAAAATATCTGTCCATTCTCCTCAGTGGGAAGGCTAGAATTCCATAAAACAAAATTTTGAAGTAATGATAAATTAATTAGGCAAGCCAAATTCACTAGAACTATAAATTATGTTTTCAGTTCCTACCACCCTTCTGGCTGCATGTGTTGTTTTAATGTTTAGAAGGGTTACATGGAAAGGTACATTTTCTATGTGCTTAAACTGAAATTGTGCACCTATTTCTGTGACACTGAAGAAATAAAATACTGAGGAAGGGATAAGTATTTCTACTTGTATATACTGTGTCATCCCCCTACAAGAAGGTATAACATTTAATATTATTTTAAAGAAATAAGAGCAGCAGTAAACTGGCAGCCCAAGGACTGTATATGGCCTGCAGATGTGTGTATTCATGTATTTTGAACCAACATTTAAAACTGGGGAATTTTGTATGAAAATGCAACTTTTAGATTTGTTTGAAAAATCAGAAAATCTGACACAACTGCACCTGTGATCCTTCAAAGGAATCAGAGGCTGGAGCCAAAAAGTGGCTGTGCTGAACTTGCCTTCCAGTTTGACATTCAACAGCATGCCAACACCTCCTAGGCTGTTTTCATTTGCCATTTATTTTACTTGCTCTGCTGCTTTTCTTACAGTAGAGAAATATATCTATCAAAAGCAAGAAGAAAAAAGAGACCACCAGAAGATTATGTGTTTTAAGAAAACTAGGGCAAGCATATTTCTTTGTGGCAATGATTTTTCCTACATTTAAATAAAATAAACACTGAGCTCATTTAAACTGAGCTCATTTACCTACCTGGCTTCTGTAGTTAATGAGGTCGGACTTCTCCTGCATTACTAAAAATATCTTTTTTAGAATAGTACTTAGCTCATTAGTAAAGTATTCATTAGGCACTTGTTTTGTGTTCAGCTTTGTACTACATCCTGTTGCTGGAATAAAGTAAGTCTCTAATATGGGCAATCCCCAACAAGCTTGAACACTTCTTAGGGAGGTAACATAGAAATACTACCTTAAACACTTCAGATTGTTTAATAATTAAATGCCAGAATGCTGTGGGCACTTAGAAAAAAGGGAGAGGTTAGAATTGACTAAATTATGGGAGGATTCATGAAACATCCTGAGAAGGAAGTTGCTACAGCTACCCATTGTGGGAGGTCCTCTATGTCTCTAAGGGTGAAAAAGAAAAGGTTAATAAGAAAGCATCATTAAATCCAAGAGGGTGGCTGGAAGTAAAACACGTAGAGAAGGGAAGAGTCAGGCCCCTATCACCACTGAGCTTATGGGGAATTTGTTTTATGGTTGGAAAGATGAGTTCACTGAATTCTGACAAAAATTTTTTCTTTACTTCTAGGGCCTGTTCTCCTTGATGAATTTGTTGAGTGGCAAAAAGTCCGTCAAACTTCATAGCAAGAACTATTGTGAAGAAAGTGCAAACCTTTTGAGTCCCATGTGTGTACAAGCTAATGAGATGAGGGAAAAAATCTAAAGGGTGCATTTTCATTCATATGAAAGACTTCTCATAGTACTTTTTTTCCTTTTTTTAAAGGAGGTTTTCTTGTTACATGTGATGGGCATTGAGCCACACCTCTTCTTAGACTGAATATTGAAGTTTTTTGTTTCTAGTTATGTTTATAACATTTATTTCAGAACAATAAAGATTCAGATTTGTGACAAAGGCCTTAAAGTGAAGATGTCCCTTGAGTGTCAGAGTGGTATTTATTTTTGTAAATTTGAATTCTTGAATTTCTGAGGTTCTAATTCCCCATGAATTTGTGGAATTGTAAAGATTTTAAACATTCTTCATATTTGGCAATATAGTGTGCTGATGGTATGGCTTATTATATTCATCTCTGCACAGTTAAGAAGAATAATTGGCCTTGACTTCTGGGATAATGATTTTGTGATGCAGCTAATAAACATTTCTAGATATTGCAAGTCCCCCTACTTTCAGCTTTGGGTTTCTGTAAAAGCTGCCAAGGTCTTATGCATATATCTTATCTGAAGAGTTTAAAATTGGAAAGATTGTGTCCAGTTAATTTATTTTCTAACCATTAAATAGCATTGTCAATAAGCATATATGAACATTGCATGTATATTCTTAATGTGAATTTTAAGTTTTCTGTACTTCTGTCAGTTAAAAAGTTCTGTTTGCATTTGAAAGAGCAAGATGTATGAATGACCTCAGAATCAGACATCTTTGTGAGAGAATTAGGACTACTATTGAAATTGTATCATTATTGTTACTAGTGGCTTATTTGTGATATTTTTAACTGTTATTATATAGGAAGTTTTGTTGAGAGCACTTTTTTTTGCCTTAAGAGAACTTTAGTTCTGATATGGATTTAGTTAAGATACACATAGGAAAAGAAGATAATAGAGAAGGAACTATGAGAGAACTCTGGGTATAATTGTGCCCACCTCAGTAGAGCCATTTACATTGGTAGTATCTCAGCATTGCTATTAATAATTATCACAGTTTTCTGACTGTTGGCAATAAAGTGTCTTAAGGAAATGGCAGCCTTTCCTAACTCACATAAAAGGCACCTTTTGGACTAACAGCAGGCCTGTTGGTACATTTCTTTTCAAGCCATTGATTATGCCAGTGACATGAAAACCTTTGTTCACAGTCACAGTCCAGTCACGTCTTAGGATTCCTGTTATCACTGTGTGAGTGGAGAGAAGTAAATAGATTATTTTTCCATAAGGAGGTTTCTATTGGGATTTAAGTAAAAACTGACTTTTGATGGTGAATTTATTTAATGAGTGATTTTTCAGTATTGATTACTTAAGGAAGAATGGCATTTTAAAGCTGCTTATTGTTTGCTTTTTGGTTAATGAGCAGAGAGAAAGTGATTGCCAATATTTTATTAATACTTCTTACTAAGATTACTTTGTACAGTTTTATAAAACACTGATAGTAGGAAACAATATTTTCCTAAATGTCATAGAAAAGGGTAATTTTCCTGGAAAGCACCTATTAAGTATTAGCAGTGCTGAATTATCAGAACTGAGCATACCAATGGTGTTATGATTTAATGATGTTTTAATATCAAATTTATTATAAGAAAAGCATGTAGATTTTTAGGCTTTTGCGTTTATGACTTAATTGACTCTTCTCTCCAAGGCATAACTTCTGAACTTGAAGAATATTGTCCATTTTTAATTCCAAAACATAATTTAAGTGATATCTTAGTTGTCAATTTGTAGCCTGAACTATTGGTAATATCTTTATCATCTTCAGTATTTGAGTAAAATAAGAAACACTCAAAACTTATAGATGACCTTTTAAAAAATGAACTATATGAAAATACAGTTATCCCTCAGTGTGTGCAGGGGATTGGTATCAGGACCCTCACATATACCCAATCTGTGCATACTCAAGTCCCACAGTCAGCCCTACAGGACCTGCCTATGTGAAAAGTCAGCCCTCTATAGGCATGGGTTTCACATCCAGCAAATACTTTATTTTGAATCTGCGTTTGGTTAAAAAAAAAAAAAAAAAACTGCATATAAGTGGACCTGCACAGTTCAAACCCATGTTTACTTACTTTTCCAAAGATACTTTTAATATTTTTTGAGTATGAAAATGAAAATGAAATTTACTTTCTTTTTTTTTTTGTTTTGTTTTTTGTTTAGCAGTCCGATCCCACCCTGGCCATTCCTGCTCTACTCTCTTGCTCTATTTCTCTTACCTTATTAAAGTTATAACATTTGCCTACTTTGGAGACAAATTTACTCTGCCTAATTCATCAGTCAGGGTGTGGACTGTGTCTGCTCTTGTCTTTCCTTTCTTAATTTTGGATGGCATTTGATTAATTGGGAAACTTATGATCAAGATGTTAAGTGATAAAAACGAAGAGGACAATATTAAGGAGCCTTCAGTATAAAAAAGAAATCTAACTGTTGTGGCTCTTTTTTTTGACCAGTTAGCTTTAAGTGCCTTCCCAGGAATCCTGTTATAAAAATTTTCAGAATTATTTCCTTTGTACAGGATGAAATACTCTATGGTGCTTTATAACATGGAGTTGACTTGCTTCTTATAGAATAGTATACAGATGTAATACTGCTGGAAGAAAGTAGAACCAGGTGTTTGTTCTCAACTGTGGGAGAACGGAGAGGTTGCTCCCCACAGCCCTCGAGGCCAATCATTTTTGATAAGGTAGGGTATCTCTAGGAAACTGCCAGGGATTTAGGTAACATAGTGTGATAAGAAATGGTATATTGTGTGCTGATCTGAATCTGTTACCATGTTTGTCTTTTATTATCTAATGATTTCTTATTTTTTAAATGCTGCTGATAAAATTCTTGACATAATACATTTTTGACAGTAGTAGTATTTTTACATATAATGTATAGGTTTTGATTATTTGGTTTGTACTCTGAAGTACTCTAGATTAGTGCTTCTTGAATTGAAATTTGAGGGCCTTTTATGGGAATGTTAGATTGACCCTGAGGAGTATTTCTCTTAAATGTAAATGCCTTTTCATCTAGCATACCAAAAATTTATCTTAACAATATTGAATGCCATCACTTTGGGAGAGGAGAGGGTGGGAGTAGAATTTTGAGATAACTCTAGAGTTGTTAAGGCATACCAGGTATGTGGAGTAGCTCAGATTTAGAACACATGTAGTGTATAGTGCTAATGAAACATTTCACTTTGAAGTATTTCTTCAGTAAAACATGTCTTGTCTGCCTAATCGCTAATGTGAAATTATGAAAAGATTTATTGAAATAAGTGGTATGAATGCTGACTTAATTTGTTTTACTGCTTTCTTTAAGAAGTGCAGTTAAAACTGTTGTGATAATTCATCATCTGATAAAACTTTGTTCTGGCTTTCAAGGCTCCAATAGCCTAGGGTTTTATAGCACATCTGTTACGTGTTTCCCAAATGTCTAAAGCATCAAATAAATTAAGGACATTTTAATAAGTAATTTAAACGCCTTTCTTTGTTAAAATAAGAGAAAAGGACAAAACAACAACAATAAAAAACTCTCATAATCTCATTCCTAAAAAGGAATTCTGCCTTCTTAAGGAAATATTGCCTTTTGAGTGATGCTAGAATTCATCACAAGGAGAAATTTCAAAGAAGGGATCATTTTCTCTTCAGGAGGAAAGAAATAACAGCAAAATTTCATTATGTTCTCAATAGGACAGGCTAGTCTGAATTATTAAATGTTCTGAATTAAATATAAACAGATTGCTTAAGACACAGTCCTTTTTATTAATAGACCTATTTACCTGTGAGTAGTACTGTGGAAGCCCAAAAAGCAGTCTGACTTTTATAGATTATGGAAAGATGAATTTCTCCCCTGAATTTTGGGTGAATTGTCACTAATAATTAATTGTAGAGGGTTTTTCTAGTGAGCTTTTACTTCACTGGGGCAAATCTTTCGATATTTTTAAAGCACAATTACTTACCTTTTTCCAAACATTAGTTTTGATAAAACTGACCATACATTTGCTGTGTCCACCTTACAATCTTTTGTATCCTGTAAGTACAGATAGTGTTTCCTTTGCTCCTTTCCCTGACCCAGTTGTTATTGGTGTGATCAATTTCTTTTTAGGTTGGATGAGCCATTTTGCTGTGTATACTATGTAATATATTAGAACCTTTTATAATATGGCTCATTTTTACATGGGCTCTGGTTTACCATGTGTTAAATATTCTTTAAGATATATCCAGTAACACTCTAATAAGGTTAGACTTTGACATAAGTATTCAATCTTGTTTTATAATGCCAATTCTATTAGAGTTTTGTTGTATTTATTTTATGGATCTATGGTCCATAAGTGGGAATTATAGCAAAGCAGTTTTATTAAAAATTTCTTAGCTTCCCCCAAATTATATCATTTTGTAGAAGTTTTATCCTGCTTTTTGGCTTTCTTGGCTTTAAAGTATTAATGAATTTTTCCACATACTTGATGGATTTGCTTTTAAGTAATTTAAAGGTGTGAATTTTAAAAAGCTAATAAATCCTTGAAATGGATATGTATAAAGCCAGGTTTTCCCAAAACTCTATGGGGTGTGTGTGTGTGTATAGAATTATTAGCCATAATTTATTTTTCCACGTAGAAATTAGATCATGGATATAAGCCCCTCACAATATAACTTGAAGGTCAAAAGAAAATTTGCTTTCTCATAATTGCTACCAATTATGTTTGAATCATAAAAGAGGAAACATTAATACTTTATTTGAACAAGTTGTCATTTGAGACTTAGTATTAACTCATCAAACTTAGCAGAATTAATTTTTGTGAGTATTTAAGTGAAATGAGTTTACATAGAGTACCTATACTATTCTATCATGCAAGTGAAATGGCTTATAGCAAGTTTATATAAAGTTACTTTTATCTACAAGTGTAGAAATCTCACCTGTTTGGGATTTATATTATTACCTGAAAGTACTGTGAATATTGAGAGAGAGTTTATAGAAAAATACCTGAGAAATCGAGTTTGGTTTTCTCTTTGCCACATTCCGGTTAGGTCACTTTTAGACGAGTCACTTGACCTCTGTCATCTTCAGTTTCTTCTTCTGTAAAATAGCAACCATAATAATAATACCTACTAGCATTGTGATGAAGTTCAAATAGGGCCCTTGTCCACAGCACTTAGTAGGTGTAAATGATATACACCTTGGTACTTGAACAAAATGTGATTGGTTACAATAGGTCTTTTTTCCGCCCAACAGATTTTACCATCCTCTATTAAAAATAGCCAGGATTTTCTGTTTTATTCTACCATTTGTTTTTATAATCAAATGAATTTATTCATATACTTCTTAGACTAAATAATTCAACAAATCTCAAACATCTATATGCCAAGAAGTTTTCTAGGCCTGAGTATATTGCAGGGCACAGAATAGACAATTATTACTGTCTCTTATGAAGTTTTCATTTTAATAAGTAAAATATATAGTTTATCATATGGTGACAAGGTTATTTGGGGAAAGTAAGTTGAGGAAGGGATCTGGAGAGTATGTGAATGTAGGGTTGCTATTTTAAATAGACTACACTGATAAATGACATTGAGCAGAGACCTGAGGAAGTGAGTGATTGTGCAACATAGAAGTCTGGGAGCAGAGCATTCCAAGCAGGAGGAATATTATATGCTAAAGCCCTGAGCTGGTACTGTTGGTGTTTTCAAGAAACAGCAAGGAGATCAGTGTGATTGTAGTGAGTGTGAGCAAGAATAGAGTATTAGCATTAGAAAGTGAGTTAAGAGAGGTTGGAAGTAATGATCCTGCCTGATTGTAGGTAACTGTATAGAGCATTATAACCCTTTCTCAAGACTTAGACTTTTATAGAGTGTGGTAAGAAGCAATTGGGGTTCTGGTCAAAGCATGATGGAAGTGGGTAGTTTTAAATAGAAGAATAATACAGTAATCCACATGAAAAATGGTATAGTTTGAGGCTCAGGGCAATGGAAATAATTAAGTGGTCAGATTCTGGATATATTTTGATGATAGCACCAATAGGATATGCAGATGGATTGGAAGTCAGGTATGAGAAACAGACTGGATCTAAGGTTTTTAGGATGAACTCCAAGAATGTAGTGGGCATTTAGTAAGATGGGGAAGACTCAGGAGCAGGTTTGGGGTTGGGGGCAAGATTGAGAGTTTAGTTTTGGAGATGTTACAGCAGACATGCCTATTAGATGTCCAAAGGGAAAGGTAGAGTAGGTGGTGGATATTTGAGTCTAGAGTTCAAAAGAGAGGTCTGGGATGGAGATAAGTATATTTGGAGGTCATCAGTGAGTACCCATGCCTATTTTAAGTCAGGACATGAATGGAATCAGAGAGAGAATAAGTATCCAGAGACTAGAACTGAGTTGAAGACATTTGATTAGTGAAATTTAGGGCAAACTTTTATGATTTTTTTTAGGTTAGAAATATAATGTTAAAATATCATGCCTCCCCCGCAACACACACCCCACTGCTTTCTATGATGCTACAGAAGCACTGAGGTTTAAAAAGCAAGATTGATAATAGTTACCAAATACATAAGCAAATGGCAAATTAAACTGAAGAGGGAATGTTGTTTTATTAATTCTTAGAATGAAGCTTTTTATTTTGAAATAATATATTTTATGAATATATTATAAGTACTAGTTCCTCCTTTTTCTGGTAGTTGGAAATCACTGCTCTGACTCAATGTGAAAGTTTTAGCACTAGAGGGCAGGCTTGCTTCTAGATTGTGAAGAGTTCTAAATGAATTAATTTCATCAAACAGTACAGGTTGAGCTTCCATAATCCAAAAATCTGACACCTGAAATGCTCCAAAATCTGACACCTTTTGAGTGCTGACATGATGCCACAAATGGAAAATTCCCCACCTGACCTCACGTGACAGGTCACAGAATGCAGGCGTAGAACAGTTTATTCAGCATCTCCAAGGGGAAAAAAATATAACTACCTTCAAGCCATGTGTATAAAGTATATATGAAATATATATGAATTTTGTTTTTAGACTTGGATCCTGTCCCTAAGATACCTCATTATGAATATGCAAATTTTACAGTCTGAAAAAATTCAAAACCCAAAACATTTCTGGTCCCAAGCATTTTGGATAAGGGATACTCAACCCATACATACATTTAGTCTCAATGAATGCACTTGTTTCTCAAGTGGCAAGTTTACCATCTACTATGTTTTTTCCAGTGCTGGGAAAACATAAAATAAGCTTAATGGTTGACTGTGGTATATCTAGGACTGGTAGTTGATATTAATAATATATTTGCATATAAAGTCCAAGAAAACTCAAGTGTATCTCACTACAATTACATTCAGCTCTAACATAGAGGGTTCATCACACATGTGTGAGCATAAGAGAATTGAAGCTAGTCAGAAGAAACCTTGGACATGAAAACATTTTTTAAGAAATGAAGTATTAACTATTAACTGCTAAGTGTATGCTGGGCATTGTGGTAAGAGTTGGGGCTACAAAAATGAGTAAAATATTATCCTTGCCTAAATAAGCTCTGGTGTGGCATCTTATAGCACTTAATATCTTGTGCTATATCTGTTTAAGTGTCTTTAATAATAGAAATACTGACTCATTTATTTTGGTACCTCCAAGTACTCATCACCGTACCTGGTATTTATGTTAGTTCATAGTGTTTAAATAAATGAATGAAAAGGGGAAAAAAGAACAGGGTCAGGGAATTGAGGCCTTTGCAAAACTATTTGCTTTTCACATTTTCTCCCTTTCAAAGAGGTTTTCCTATTAACTTGTCTAAAGGCGGTTATGGAGATTCCATCCCTCCATCTTTACTCCCACCCCTTGTTCTAGCAGTCTTTACCCCCACAATCAAGAGCAGTTAGTAGAAATAACTTATGGGCAGCGATGGAGAGTGAGAAGTCTAGCCTTTTCATAGTGAACTGAAGTGAAGAGGAAAGATAGATGTGGAAGATGGGTCGCTCTTTCTACCCGGCTTATAGCAGTTGAGAAGGTTTTTTTTTTATATATATATTATTTACATGTCATCCTTGTGCAGGGGCCATGCTAATCTTCTCTGTATCGTTCCAATGTTAGCATATGTGCTGTCGAAGCAAGCACGAGAAGGTTTTTTTTTTGGTTTGTTTGCTGTTTGTTTTGAGACAGAGTCTCACTCTATTGCCCTGGCTAGAGTGCAGTGGCATCGTAATAGCCCACTGCAACCTCAAACTTGTGGGCTCAAGCAATCCTCCTTCCTCAGCCTCCCAAGTAGCTGGGACTACAGGCACACCCCACCAAGTCCAGCTAATTTTTTTTTTTTTTTAAATAGAGACAGGTTCTTGGTACGTTGCTTAGGCTAACCTGGAACTCCTGGCCTCAAGCAATCATCCTGCTTCAGCCTCCCAAAGTGCTGGGATTACAGACATGAGCCACCACACCTGGCCAGTTTGAGAAGATTGAAATAAAATGGAACCTTTTGGAATGAGGGAACCATCTTCTTTTTCCTACTTTTCACCTGGAAGCTTTCCCACATATGGTCCTTTTGTGTCCCTGGTTCTACAGGCTATTTCTTTAATTTCCTTGTCTGTAACATGAGGATAATAACAGTCCTTAATAGGATTGTTCTGAGTATGAAATGAAATAATACATGCAGTAAATATTAGCTGCTCTTTCTGAAAAAACCACTTGGAGAACCTTGTAGGATGGATTTATGTTCAATAAGTATTTATTATATAGTAGAATCAAATGGGGAAAAATTGATCCACTAAAACATACTTTTTCCTTTTTTTATTGATACATAATGTACATATTTAGGGGGTACATGTGATAATTTGATACCTTTATATAATCAAATCAGGATAATTGGGATATCCATCACTTTAAATAGTTACCTTTATGCTAAGGACATTCAAATTATTCTTTTCTAGCTATTTCAAAATGTGCAATAGGTTAATGGTAACTGTAGTCACCCTACTGATCTATTGAACACCAGGTCTTATTTCTTCTGTCTATACAGATACATTTAGAAATGCAAATTGCCTAGGAAATTAGTCTCTAATGTCAACGAGGTAAACTAACTTGTACTATTTGTTCTATTAATGTGGGTAGTATAATAAAATGGTTTCTCAATGGGATGTTAAATCTGACTAAATGAGATGGTCAGTTTACAGTGTATTGAATACCAAGTTATAAGTGCTCAGTAACTTTAGCTGCTATAGCTGTCTTTATAATTTGACTTCATAGGAAGGACTCTATTTTTAAAAAAGATAAATATTAAAAATTATAATACCAAAATACTATAATGTCTTATGACATTTATTCTCTTGAATCACTTGTTTAAAAAAAATTAAGTAGCAGGACCCTTTTGCAAAAGAAGTTTTACCTAGCAGCACAATATTTAAAACAAAGCTAAAATGCTCTGGTTGATGTGGGCAGGTCCATGTCCCCACCCAACACTGCCAGTATCACTTCTGAGAAACCTCAAAGAAACCCCTAGCTCTCTGAATAACATATTTTGAAAACCACTGCTTGAACATTTGCACCTTGGCATATCAAACGTGTAAACAAAATAATAGAGTGAGAAAACTCTGAATTTCTGTTTGGAAATTTCTATGTTATTCTCTCTATAAAACGCCAAGAAGTGTCTGGCGTTATTTTAGTCTAGAATAGGATGAGATATATTCCAAGTATCTTTGGAAATATTTCCACTGGAACTATAAAGTTTATGATAATTCTGTGTTAGGTTCATTGTCTAGGGCTAGTCTAAAAGGGGATGCTATGTAAGAACTACCAAGAGAGACTTGCAATAGATGTAAGGGTGAATGAATCAATGTGCATGGGCTTCTTTGGCCCCTTATTACATACAATTATAATCCTCACAGAGGAAACAGCTCTGTGAACAGGGACCACATTATAATATTCACAGGTGCTCCCCACTTGTGTCCACCACGTACTAAGGTGTTTATTGAATAGATGTTCATTGAATGAATGAAAACATGTGTCTTCTCTCCTGAACTTCAAGTTACTTGAAAGACAAGAACCATGTTTTATTTATCTTTTATGCCTAGGGCCAACACATGGCCAACAAATTGAGTTTGCTTACTGAATTAATGAGTGGATGAACAAATGTACACATGTACGTAAAACATTTAGATATATCTACAATTCCCTTAGACTAAGATTCTTGAGGGCAGAAGCCATGTCTTCAGTTCTTCATGCCTGACACAGGTTGTTAAAGATATTTGCAGAACTGAATAGAACTTAAGTTTGAGTAGTACCAGAGTAGTCTCACACGACCTGGGACAGTGCCAATCTAAATAGACACGAAAGTTATTTCAATTGAAGATGAAGATACCACTGAGCATTTTCTGAGTTAGTGCCAGTTGAATAATAATGAGCAACGAGCTATAGACGTTCAGAGGAGGCTGAGTTCTGTGGACTGAAATGATCAAGATGGCTTTTCAGAGCAGATGAGACTTGATTGAGGGTGGAGGGAGGTTTACCTTGATGTTTAAAGAATATTAATTAGACAGCTGGAGAGGAAAGAGTCTGGGAACAGGAAGATCAGTAAGGAAGGCATAACGTGGAAAGAGCCCTGGGCTTGGAATTAAGATTTGTATCCAGAGTCCCTGTTTTGCTTCTTAGTGACTTTGTGACCTTGAGAAGATCACCTCAGCTCCCTTTTCCTCTTCTGTGAGGTAGAGGTAAGATTGGTATGCATATTGATATCATAGTTAAAAGTGTTTGTAAAATGCTAAGTAAAACCCAATGCTATGCTTTGGATGTGGTGTGTTCCAAATATTTGTTGACTGAGAAAGTATAAATGATACTGACCAATGAAAAGAATGGAGCCACTGGAGTGTCAGATCCTGCATCTGCCAGTAAACCTGTCAACTTTTATGGGAAGGAAAATAAATATGTGAAGCCACTGAATCTCATGATCAGAAGAAAGACTTTTTGGATCAGTTGGAAAGTCCTATGAGACTCTAAAGTTATGTCAGAGGTGAATAAGTCATGAGGTTTTCATGCTGATGCTATTTCTAAGGTTGCTGCTTTGTTGAAAGAGGCAAACCACAAAATAAACCATGCAGAAAATCTGGGGAAAAAAAAATTCCTGAAGGATGGATGCTTCATTTGTTCTAACTACTTGCCACTTTGCTAATGAGTCATTTTTTTTCCTTAACTGGTAATTTGTTTTCAATTTGGTCATAAGATGGTTTACATTGACTAGTCTAATGTTACAAAATAACTGAAAAAAGTTGACAGGCCACCAGCTGAATAAGGAAGGGAAAATCTGGTTCTTTTTGAACTTAGAATGTATGAATTGGTAATACGAAGTTTGGTCTTTAATTTTATGATGTAAGATTGGTTTTATTGGAACTTCTCCCTTATGTCCGGATGTTGCAGTACCTTTCTTTGTCTCTGGAATACTCCAGAACTCTGCTGCATCCAGTAGTTTTTATTCCCTCCCTTCCCTTTTTCTGGGTCTGATTGTGTTTAAAGGAACAGCTTTCCTTCCTGCCCATCATTGAGCCACTACTAACTTTGTATATACTTTTTTGAGTGTTGGTAACACTGTTATAAAAGCATACTTACCTATCTGTTTTCTTAACTAAACTGTGAGCTCCTTGAGAGCAGGGACTATGTGTTTTTGCTTTTATTTCACCAGTGCTGAGAACTATCCACAGTATAGAAAAGGACTCAATAAATGAAACAAATGAGCAAATAATAAATAAATGATTTTGCTTGTGTAAGATGTCTAATCTTTTGTGTATTTTTTTTTTGTTCACTGTATGGCAGACATTCTAGTACAACCCTGTTTTTAATGTTGATCTACTATTACAGTAATTAAATGTAAGCCAAATGTATAGTAAAACAATTATGATGTTTTTGCCCCCCAAATTTGCACATATTTTAAACATTGACAATACCCATTGTTGATGGCACAGGGGGACAGAAATTTTTATATTTTGCTGGAGGGAATATAAATTGGCATAGCCTTTTCTGGAAGTTATTTAGAAAGGTATACTTCAAAGCCTTAATAAGGTTTATATTCTCCCACCTAACAATTTTATGCCTAGAAATTTATCCTAAAGAATATATTAAAAATTTGCAAAAGATTTTTACCATAGCATAGGAAAGAAAAGAAAAGGAAACAACCTAAATGCGTAACCATTGGAAATTGTTAAATAAATTATAGCATATTTATACAGTGGAGCGCTATACAACCCTGAAAAATCCATACAATATTATCAAAGGGGAAAAAGACTGGTTTCAAAGCAGTATTTACAATATGATACTATGTTTTAAGAATGTGTATGTATACAGAAAAGGCTGAAAGGCTATATACCAAAATATGAAAAATGGTAACTTCTTGGTGACAGAATTACCAGAAGTTTTTATTTTGCATCACTCTCTGTATTTTCTGTAATAGGAGTATGCATCGCTTTTATGATATTAAAAGTCAATAAAGGTTATATAAACAATACATATTTTCTCATTTGCTGATTATACATATCCTTCCAGTGAAGAAAGAGAGTCAAACCTTAAAATATGAATTTTCACCCGGACCCAGTGTGGCAAATCATTTTCCCTACATGTTCTGCCCCTGTTGCCCCTTGTAGGATAGGATACAGTGGAGGCCTATACAGAAGTAACATTGATTCATTTATTTAGGAAATATTTGTTGATGACCTAGTATAGGAGCTTGAGATATAAGTGTTGAATTCTTGGAGGCTAATTGTATTTTGATATTTATTTTTAAAACTGGAAATTTAATAAGGAGTATCTAGTCAGACCCTCTCTTTTTGGAAACAGGGAAAATGGAGCCCAAGGAGATTTGCCCAAGATTGAGTAGATAGTAAATGGTATGTACCCTAGACTTGAATTCAGAAATTCCCTTTCTAGTCTTGTGCTCTCTCTGGTCACTTAGGCCACTCATTTTGTAAAACTGTCATCTGTACAACTGTATATTCTCAAAGTTAGAAGAAATCTTGTCCTTGATGCTTACATCTGTTCTACAATGTCTGTAATTAGTAGCCCTAATTTGCTTCACTTAATCTCATAGAATTTGTTGTTCACTAAAGCTTCATATCTATGAATCTTCTATATTGGTGGCTGTTAAACTATTTCTCCCTCAAATCATACTTTTGCTTTATTTCTAACCTCATAAATAAAATTGGACAAAGCCACTTAAAATCTTTCCCCCATTTATGTCAATCTGTTGCTCTTTAATCTTTAGGAGGGACCATTTGACCAGTCAGTAATCCATCTTCCTAGTAGTACATTTATATTATGCACAAAGATTATCATTTAGATTTTTGTCAATTTTTGCAGAAATACAAATAGAGTGTAATCACAGCACAGCACTACATAACCTCCGGCTTTCCAAATGAGCTAGCTAATCCTTACACCCTACTCCCTCCACTCTGAAAGTCCTCACCTGGCTAACTCTCACTCGTCCTTCAAAATTCCTGAATCCCAACATAGACAGCGCCTCATCCAAGAAGGCTTTCCTCACCCACACCCACTCCCCAACATCTGCTCTTACCTTCTATAGTACTGGGCACATTGCATTGTATTATTCTGAACTCCTTGAAATCAAAGACTTGGTCTTTTACCTTCCTGATGGGCGTAGTTCAGCATGAGACCCACATTACAGTCACTTAAATATCTCTTTGTTGATAGGATGAAGAAATGAATGATGGAACAAATCTCCTTACTGTGTTAAAAAATGAAGATTACTTTGGACTGAGTTGTTCTTCCACGTGGTTACTTGTAACCGCCTCTTCTTTCTGTTTATCATTATTCATTCATCTGAATTGAGATAAAAATCACTATAAAATTCTATATTTTTGAAAAGCAGGGAAAATGTACACTCATCCCCAGTTCTCTGGCAGCTGAGCTTCTTGTTTGCCATTTTTCCTTTAACATTACAGAACATGCTTTGGTTATCATATCTATACATTCACTGAGAATTCTGGGTTTAGATATTTGGACTCATTTTAGAGCAGCAGTGTGATATGATGGAATGATCATCACAGAGGGATTCAAAGAGGTGATTCCAGTTCAGATGGAGCAACTAACTGATTTGCTGGGTGACATTAAACTAGCCATTTATCTTTCTAGGGCTTCAATTTCTTGTCTGTAAAGTAAGAGTATTGGGTTCAATAATTTCCAAGATCTCTTTTCTCTCCAGGAGCCTCTTAAATTCAAGTGTGCTCTCTTCAAATACTGTGACCTGCTCTTAGCTTTCAAAGAACCTAAAGAATTGGACTTTACAGGTCAGCACTCAACCTGATGTAGGAGTTGCCTCTGTAACCCTCTGATGTGTTCAAGCTCTGCTTGAATATTTCCTGCAGTTTGATGTTACTTCCACAAAAGGCATCTCATTCTGTTTGAAATAACTCTCATTGCAAGTTTTTCTGACATTTTGACCCCATGTATAATTTTCTGTAACATTCATGGATTGATTCTGGTTTTGGTTTATAGAGTGAAACTCCTCCACTTGATGAGACTTCTAGATATTTGAAGATAACGGTAATATCACAGCCATAAATCTCATATTCTTTCAGGTTAACTTCTAGTTTCTTTAGCAGTTTCTCGTGTGGCCAAATTGCTCTCTATTCCTGACACAGTCTGTTTGTACTTTTGCACCTCAGTGTCTTTGCACGTGACATTCTTTTGCCTGCAGTGCACTTCATGCCTTCCTCCATAAACTCATTCATCAAGCCGCAATTCGGACCCTTTCTTCTTCCAGCCAAATAAGTTGTTGTGTCCTCTGTGCTTCATAAATGCTTTAGTATGCTTTCCCACACCTTTTACTATACTGATTTTTATACTGTATTCAAGTTGTTTACATATCTGTGTGCTCTGTGACAGCAAGGAGCTTAACTGGCTTGTTCACAGTGCTGGGAACATGACAGGCATGCATGAGAAAATGAATGAATCTATTTTCTAGCGTATAATACGGAGTCTGGCATATAGTAGATGCTCAAGAAGTGTTTATTGAAGAAAAATGAATTCATTAACGAATGAATACAGTATTGTTTCAAGGTACTTAAAGGATCCTTTGAATCCTCTTAAATTATTAAACCTAGAACTGAACATAACACTACAGATGTGATATATGCGTGGTATAGGGTTTGGGAGTCTTACACAGTCTTGAAATTATCTTATTTAATTTTAGATTCACATTCATATTAGCAGACAAGACAGAAATTAAACTAGGACCTAAGCAGTTATGTTTTCTCTGTGTACTCAGTGTGATACTCCCCCAGAAATAGATCCACGCACTCTCCATTCTCTTACCCTGAACACAAGTGATGAAGCCCTCAGCATTTTCCACATTCTACAGTTTATTCTTAGCTTTTTGTCTTCTGCCACCATTCTCAGCTTTCTGAGGCATTCTTGCTTTTGTCTTTTGTGCTCGTCTATGTAAAACGTGCTTCCCTGTTTTGTCTTTATATACAACTAATGTGTTTATAGTGTGGCAACTTCAAGATCCTGCTAACACTTGTGAAACATCTTTCCTTAACATAAAAGAGTTAATTATTTGTAAAACTTGAAGAAAAATGATCATTTGGAAATTATTGTTATGTTTGTATCAATCTATTATTATATCACTCTATTATGTTTTAGAGTGATATAATCTTCCTTAAAAATGAAATCTATGGTTTGATGCTGTTGCCAGTGTAGATTTATGAGTAATTGCATAAATTATATAGACTTTGCCCAGAACTACTTAAAACATTATTTCCTTCCAATTATTAAAATGCCTATACCTTCCATATTTTTCATATCTTATAATCTCTCTAAGCAAATGCCTATAAATTCCACTGGCGATCACTAAATCAATCAAGATACAAGGGAAACAGAAATCTAGAGGATACGTTTGTGTGTCAGAGTGATGGAGAAAGGCAAAGGGAAATGACACCAACTATGGTTTGCTGTAAGTGCCACAAATTGTCTACCACATTTATTTGAAAAAAGTTCATGGAAAAAAGCCAGCAGAGCTAAAGGAAAACAAGTAAACGTTTCAGAATTCTTATATATATATGTAGACAGATGGGGAAAAAAAGAAACAGGAAGTGCTTCAGAAGTGTAAACAAATACTTATGGTGTTACTTTACTGGAAAATTGTGTATTCTCCACAAGCCAAGTCCAAGAGAGTAATTAAATGGAAAGAATGACAACTGGAAAGAGGAAATCATCATGAACCAGATTCTAGCCACAACATAGCCTTCAACTACTAAATTTAGAAAATTACTGAAATACTTAAAAAATAGAAATGGTCAAGAAAAGTCCAAATAGTATCTTCAATGAGAGCTCAGCCGAATCAATATTTTCATCAGTAACTACTTCTTTTAGATATGCAACTCTACACTTCTGAGCGAATGGTCTGTCCTGTGTTTTTATGATGGATCAGATAAATATATCAACAGAATTTGTGCATCCACTTTGTAGCATTGCTCTGGCCCTTCCAGAAGTCAAACTGCAGAAGACTAGCTCACTATAAGCTAGAAAATGTGCCTGAAAGTTTACTGTTTTCTTTGCCTTCTCCTAACTGCCATTTATTAAATATTCACAGTAGAAAGAGTTCTGGATTACAAACCAGATGATTTGCCTGGATGGTTTCCGGGTTGTCATAAGGTTCTAATTAAATGAGGCACGGAAAAACACTTCAGAGAATCTAAAGTGCTCTCCAGTAATTTCAAAAAGTGTTAATAGCATCAAAACTGCAATGATTAACTATGTGAAATACATGTAACCAATTATGAATTTACAGAATTACAAAATTATTGATTGTGAGACATGATTGGCAACTAGGCCAATGAACATATCATTTTCTACAACTATGATGAACACATTATGATCATTTAACTAACATTCAAAGCCACTCAGTGGTTTGACAGACAATTTGCTTGGTATATGTGAGAAAACCAATTTTCCAGAAAGGCATTCTTGCTTAGGTAAGAGGAAAAATTGTAATTACTAAAGAGGGGTGGAATTTGCATTTAGGTCATTAGTTTTTGCTCAATAAATTTGGGAGAAAATCAAAATTGCTTGGAATTGTAAATACTACCCAAAAGCGTCACTTTAAAAACCTAGTTGTAAAAAAAAAAAAATGTTGATATTTTTGAACTATTGGGAAGTTTAGGCTGTAGCAGCCATAATTCTTAAACTCACTTGAGTTGTTACTGATAGAACTAAACAATACTGAAAATGTGAGACTACCATTGATACCTTTTTACGTTAGGTCACTAGTTTACTGTGTTGGGATGCTTATTACATTCGTAAGTGGCTTTCTTCTAACATTGCCCTCCACGCTTGCTCTGTTCCACATTAATTGACTTCTCATTCTCTTAGACTGACATAAAAGTTTATATACTTTGTTTCTCATCAATACTAATAACTTAAAAATACATACGCAAGGCATATATATATATATATATATAAAAAGTTTGTATTGACCATTCAGCAGGAATTTACATTATAACTTTTAAAATTCATATTTCAACTGATTGAATATACTGTTCATGGGCAATAACAGCTGTTTTTCTAAAGCAGGCTTCTCAAATACATAAAAATAGGAAGCATTGAAAATGACCAAATGAAATTCATCTTTTTTCACTTTTTCAAGTGTATTTATTTTTAATTCATAAATAATAATTATGTATATTTATAGAGCACAATGTGAAGTTTTGATCTATGTATACATTGTAGAAAGATTACATCAAACTAATTACTCTTTGATTTAGAGCTTAATGGGCTGTTAAGGAATCTTGATGATACAGTGAAAGAGTTCCCAGCTCTCCGGGTGCGGTGGCTCACGCCTGTAATCCTAGCAGTCTGGGAGGCCGAGGCAGAAGGATTGCTTGAGCTCAGGAGTTCAAGACCAGCAAGAGCAAAAGTGAGACCCCATCTCTACTAAAATAGAAAAATTATCCGGGCATGGTGGTGCATGCCTGTAGTCCAGCTTGAGCCCAGGAGTCTGAGGTCACCGTGAGTGTGGCTGATGCCATGGCACTCTACTCAGGGCAACAGAGTGAGATTCTGTCTCAAAAATAATAATAATAATAATAATACACTGAAGTATTTGGAATAGTGTCTGAGACATGGTAAGTGTTCAATAAATGTTTACTATTTTCTTCTGATTACTATTACTACCTTAAATAAATCCTGGGGTATTCTGGGAGGAAATCTGTTGCCTGCCTGATAGTAGAAGTTATTCTTCTTTCTACGTTGGGATTTATTTCCTCTTTTATTTTTCTCTATCTTATTCTACTTGCTCTCCTTGCCTTTCTTTACTGGATTTTAAAAGCTAAGGCTGTGGTTCAGTGACCCCCAAACAGCAATTCAACCTGCTCAACTCAACCTAACCACTTGTTTAGCAGCCTGGGAAACCTAACTGTGTGCTGTGTGCTTGCTAATACCGCTTTTCTCTTCTCTAACAATCCAATTCCATACTCCAGGCCCCAACTGTTGCTCTTTTCCTGGATCAGTCCAGAGCGCACTGATAACTGGCTGAACTAAATCAATGCTTATTTGCGTATCACACATTTATTGTTTTCTGTATATAATCAGTTGTGTGTGTTTCATATGTTTTTATAATATCTCTTAAGGGATATATTGGGCTTTTCAAGAGCTTAAAATCTCACTGGGAAAATGGCCCATCACCTTTTCCAACACCGTCAAGTATCCACCATAGTGTTATACACATAATAAATTGTCCTTAGGAAATACTTGATGAGTTGAATCACCCCACCTCATTTAAATGGTTGTTTTGATACCATGGAGTTACCACCTAAGTATACCAGGAAAAAATATTTTCT
>CAUYRT010039702.1:0-39837 GCA_963574885.1 Lepilemur ruficaudatus | reverse complement strand
CAATTCAGTTATTGTATTCTTCAGTTTCAGAATTTCTGTTTGGTTCCTTTTCATAGCTCTATCTCTTTTTTGATATTCTTATTTTGTTCATGCATCATTTCTCTGATTTCTTTTTTCTTTTTCTTTTACTTTTTTTTTTTTTTGGGACAGAGTCTCACTCTGTTTCCTGGGCTAGAGTGCTGTGGCATCAGCCTAGCTCACAGCAACCTCAAACTCCTGGGCTCAAGCAATCCTTCTGCCTCAAGCCTCCCGAGTAGCTGGGACTACAGGCATGTGCCACCATGCCCAGCTAATTTTTTCTATGTATTTTTAGTTGGCCAATTAATTTCTTTCTATTTTTAGTAGAGATGGGGTCTTGCTCTTGCTCAGGCTGGTTTCGAACTCCTGAGCTTGAGCGATCCACCGCCTCGGCCTCCCAGAGTGCTAGGATTACAGGCGTGAGCCACCGCGCCTGGCCCATTTTTCTGATTTCATTTAGTTGTCCGTGTTCTCCTTTAATTCATTGAATACCCTATGACTGTTATTTTGAATTCTTTGGTAATTCATATATTTACATTTATTTAGGGTTGGTTTCTGCGGATGTAATTTGCTTCTGTGAATGGGCCATGTTTTCCTGTTTCTTTATATGTCTTGTTATCGTCTGTTAGGACTTTGGCATTTGAAAACTCAGCTACCTCTTTCAGTCTTTGTGGTCTTGTTTTGTACAGGAAGCACGTTCTCCAGTCCGCCTGGCTAGAGAGTCTAAGAATCTTCTCAAGCCCTTTCTGGAGATGCTTTCTCTTCGGGCCTGTGTGTGTAACCTAAGTGAGGAGGTGGCTGTTTTCTATTCAGGAGCTCCCCCTAGTGTTTTTTTGTGATGCCGTGGGCTCCCTGGTACTGTAGTATGCCGTGGTACTGACACCTAGTGTCTGTCTGTGGTACTGCAGACTCCAGTGCTAGACCAAGCCACAGTGATCATTTTTGTTTTCAATAACGAGGGCCAAAACCTGGCCCTCGTTCCCATCAGCATTCAGATTCAGGCAAGACAGAAACCAGCACCCCAGAAGGTCAGAACATCAGACGGATGTTCCAGTCCTTTCTCTTCCCAGGGAGAAGTCCGGAGTTGAGGGCTTTCACCCAATCATTCTGCCCTATTTGGCTGGCTTTGAACTCACCCCCGGTGCAGAAACCTTTTAAGTGTTTTCAGGATTTTTCACAAAGGCAGCTGGTCCATACATTGTTGTTAAATCTGTCTCCTTGGGGAAAGGAGGGTCTGGGGTTTCCTATGCCACCATTTGCTGACATCACTCCTTCTCATCATAAAGGTTTTGACATTCATCTTTGTCATATTTCATTATGCTGTTAAAAAATGGTCATATCATTGTGGTCTGTATTTGCCTTTCCATAAGTGTTAGTGAAGTTGAGCATTGTTTCCTGGCTAGAACTGTTTCCTTTTTGGGGAACTGCATGTTCAAATTTTTGCTAACTTTTCTATTGGATTATCATGACTTTCCCTTCATTGTTCTATTTTTTATGGGTCTTTTTTTTTTTAATTTATTTTGAAATACAGATACACAGGAAGTTGCAAAAATTACTACAGAGAGGTCCCACATAAGCTTTACCCAGGTTTCCCCAGTGGTTACATTTTATTTAACTATAGTATGAAGTAAAGCAGGCATTTTACACGGGTACAATATGTTTCTATGGCTCTACGTCATCTTATCATGTGTAGATTCATTTAAATACCACCACAGTCTCCCACATCATCCCCTCCCTGCACCATTCTTAGCTCTAGTAACCACTAGTCTGTTTTTACAACTCTATAGTTTTGTCATTTCAAGAATGTTATATAAATGGAATTTGCAGTATCTATACAGTATGAGAACTTTTGAGATTGGCTTTTTTCACGTGGCATATTGTTCCTGAGATCCATATAAGCTGTTGAGTGTATTGATAGTTTGTTTTTATTGCTGAGTAGCATTCCATGATATGGATGCACTGGAGTTTAAATTTATAATTTTTTATTGCTGAGAAGTATTTCATCATATGGATATATTATATCCATTCTCCTGTTGATGGATATCCGGGTTGTTTTCAGTTTTTGGCAATTAAAAATAATGCTACTATGTAAAGCAATTACAATCAAGCTTCTTGTACGTGTCTTTTTGTAGACGTGTACACACACAGCTCTTTTGGGAAGTTACTGGGAGTGGAATGGGTAGCTTATATGACAGGTGTGTGTTTGGGCTTATAAGAAATTGCCAAACTGTTTTCCAGAGTGGTTGTACCATCTTACAGTCCTACCAGCAGTATATCAGAGTTCCAGTAGCTCCACATGGTGATGCCAGTCTTTTTAATTTAAGCCATTCTAGTGAGTGTGTAGTGATCTCTCATTGAGGCTTTAATTTACATTTGCATTTAATTTGCATGATGATTATTGATATTGAGCACTTTAATACTTAACAAAGTATTTTTTCCAATAAAACAGTTTGATCTCAGAGCCATTCTGCATACTGTCATTAAATTAGTATCTTTTTTACTTTATTACTCAATTAACATAAATGAACAGCTCCCAGTATACAGCATAGTGACACAGACTTCCCTTGTTTAGGACTTGGAAATTGGAGCTAGATCCCTCTGTCTTGCTCCTTGGATCCCTTTCCCAACCCAGGTGCTATGTAGCCTGGTTCCTGGTGGAGCTAGACTTTTCTCATTTACACTGATTTTATCCCCCAGGTCAAGGTTGGGCCCAGTCTTTAGTCTTCTATCAGTAAGGAAGCAAGTTCTCTTGTGATTTTGTATGTGATGCTATTGATTCGGGCTGTGCTGCTTCCTGGGCATTGATTTAGTAGTCTCCCATCATGCTGGGCAGCAACCCTTCCCTGAAGCACCCTGAACACTTGGATTCCAACTATTTCTTTTCGTTCACTATAGAGCTGAGCTGGCCAGATTACTTTTTTGGCCTGCTTTTGACACGGTCCTGTATACAGTGTTTTGGTTCTTACTGAATGTTCAGGCATCATCATTTTGGCAGAATATCTAGGGTGGACCTAAACTCTGTGTGTGTGTATGAGAGAGAGAGAGAGAGGTGTTATGGTTGAGGCAGCTGTGGTGAGGCAGAAAGAACTCTGCTTCTGGGTCAGGTGGATCTAGGTTCAGATCCTGCCCTTGGTCTTATAATGTGGCAAGAATGTGGGCAAGTCATGAATCTCCCCAGCTTTAGTTTCTCTTCCCTCTGCCCCAATTGTGGGGAAGCCAGAGGCAGCAGTGAAGGGAAGGGAGAATGGAAGAGCAAGGTAGGAAGTGCCCAAGAAGCCCACCTTCACTCAGCCCCACATGGGAAAATATCGACTGAGAGATTGCAATTTTCATTACCTGAATGATAGATACTATTATTACCCCATTGGGAGGGATGATTGGGTAGATTTGAAGGGGCAGTGGTGAGGAAGAATGAAGCAGCTTTCTGCTTGGACCCTACTGAATCCAGCATGTCCAATAAACTGGTTACAGGAACAGGAACACAAAGGGAGACTCCGGGAGGGTGGGGTGAACTTGACCTGGATAGAAATTAGGAAAGGTCGTGTTCCTTTGTGTAGCTCTCCCTCTTGTCTTGGTCTGCAATGTGAGTTGCCTCTAGGTTAAGACCCCCAGAATCCCTGTTGTATCCCTCATCCTACTCACAGGAGGGTCCCATGGGCAGGGTCAACTGTAGAGGTGGCCAGGCCTGAGGCCATTGATGTGAGTGGGCTGGATATGGCCGGCCTTGGTGCCTGGGGCCTCAGCCTCTGATAACCAGAAAATCTATGCTAGGAAGGGAGGGGCAGGGGTAGGAGAGTGCTTGGGGCCAGAGAGGAGAAAATAGGACTTCAGCCATATCCCTATATGGAGGAGGTGGAGGAGGTGAAGCAAAGGGCTACTCCTCTCTCACCTTCCCTCCCCAGAACCTGGTGACAATGCCCCACATCAGAGAATGTGTCATTCAGGAGCCAGGAAAATGACAGACATTGATGAGCCCAGAATGATCTCAGAAATCCCTCCTTGCTGTTTGTTATTCAATGCCACCTTCCAAAGGAATGATTTTCTTAAATATCATAACTTCTATGATAACTTCTTAAATATCATAACTTCTATCATAACTTCACAGATGATGGGATCCCCTGTTAGAGCTGTCAGGCCCAAGGAATTTTCTCTGCAGCCCTAGACAAGGACTCTCCTTTCCTCCACTTCGGTCTCCTGCTCTCCATTCATCCTTCTCTTCATCTCTTCTCTCACCCCAGCATGATTATAGGGTGTAGTCGTTCATTCCTTCAACCAATATTGAGCACCCACTATGTGCCAGAACCTGGTTTTGGTGCTTAGGATACATGAATGAATAAAACAGAGAAAACTCACCTTTGTTAACCAAAGTCTAGGTTCCAGTGGGGGAGTCAGGCAATACACAATAAATAAAGCAAATAAGTAAATTATATAGTATCTTAGAAAATGATAATTCCTATGGAGAAAAACATAGAACAGGGAGAGGGGCATAGGGTAAGCAGGTGGTGACGGGCATGGGGGCCAAGGGAAGGGCTCTGACTTTTACCCTCAGTGAGAGGAGTGGCTGTACCAAGGTTTTGAGCAGAGGAGGAACATGGTCCTCTGCTGGTCATAGGGGACTGGTGAGGGGCTAATTGCAGCACTCCAGGAAAGAGAGGTTGGAGGGTGAATCTCAGCAGTGAGGATGGTGAGAAGTGGTCAGATTCTGGATATATTTAAAAAAAGAGTTAACATGTAATAATTTCCTGATAGAAAGGATATGGGTTGAGAGGAGAGGAGTCAAAGATGCCTCCTTGTTTTTTGGCTCCAACAGCTGGAGGTTTTTGGTTCCAACAGCTGAAGGAGTGGAGTTCCCACCAACTGAAATGGGGAAGTCTGTGGGTGGAGTGGATTTTGGGGGGATGAGTAGAAGGTCAGTTTTTGAATGTTAAATTTGAAACATTATTGGGCATCTGAGAGGAGCTATTGAGTTGGCAGGTGGACATGGAATTCAAGGGGAAGGTCCCAGCTGGAGAAATAAATTTATGAGTCCTTGGGCTATCTTTCAATGACATACAAGGTCACTGACTGGAACAGAGCATGGGAGGAGAGTAGGTGGGGGTTGGGAGCAAGGAAGTTGGAACCGGACTGTCTGGGTTCAAATCCCAGCCAGATACTTAGCAGCTGTGCAATCTCAGGCACGTTAGTAAAACTTTGTGTCTGTTTTCTCATTTGCAAAGTTAAGATAATTATAGATTATATCTCATCTAGTTGTGAAGACAACGGAGTTCATAATATGGAAAGCACTCAGAACAGAGACTGGCACATGGTAAGCTCTTGGTACACGTTGGCTGTCTATTCATTTAGCAACAGATATGAATTGCCCTATGCTACCTAAATATAAATTAAAAATATTTTGAACCATTCTCAATCTTATGGAAAATTTGCAAGTGTGGGATGAAAAGAATTTCTTTTCGGAAATATCTGTGACATGGTGCCGTCTCATCCCTTTTTATGGTTTGAACGATGGTATCTTGTTGCGGCTTTTTCGCTCCTGAGCTCGGTAGCGAAGGAGTGAATGATTACTTGCAACACACAGTGTTTCGAGAGAAGGGGAGAGTTTTGTAAGCGGTTGTACAGGAAGTAAGGCGAGAGTGGAGAGAAGCTTGTGGGAGGTGTAGTGGAAGGAAAGAAAACCTACATAACTTGCAAGGGCCGATTGCTGAAATAAAGAATTATGGAAAATTGCTTTGAAGCAGTTTTTAGGAATAGGGAGATATATAGTGTGTGGATCTAATCCAAGCAATTGTTGTGGATGACAGTGTCCCTTAGTGAATGCAAAAAAAGTAGATAACCAAGATAGCACCAGGGTTGGATAAGTTTCATTTTGTCTGGGGCAATTTGCAGCCCATGGACCGCAGTATATGTTCGTACGTGGGCAAACAATGATAGTAATTCTGCTTGAGTAGGAGCTGCTAATAATACATCATCCATACAGTGGTAGATGGTAGCGGATGGGAACTGGCCCCGAGAATTGAACAGGGCTTGATGAGTGGGACTATTTAACATTCGTTGTGGAAGCACTTTCCAGTGATACCTGTCGACTGGATGACATTATTATAAGTGGGAACAGAAAACGCAAATCTTTCCCGGTCTTGTTTTGCTAGAGGAATTGTGAAAAAACAATCTTTCAAATCAATTACAATCAAAGGCCAATCTCTTGGGATTAATGACAGCTGCGGAAGGCTGGGTTGTAGAGGTCCCACAGGCACTATAGTAGCATTAAGAGCTCTTAGGTCCTGTAGTAAATGCCACTTATTGTTCATTTCAGGGATGACTAATAAAGGAGTGTTCCATGGGCTCAGGGAAGGTTCTATGTGTCCAGCCTTAAGTTGGTCCTGGACAAGAGATTTTAAATGTTTTAGTTTATCCTGCTTAATGGGCCACTGCTCTATCCAGATGGGCTAATTAGTAGTCCATTGTAAAGGTGTGGGTTGTGTTGGATGCACCCGAGCAGTGGCCCTATTGAAAATGCTGGGTAGTTAGAAGAAGATTCCATTGTTCTAGCAAATCTCGTCCCTATAAAGATTGGCCCTCTCGTAGGCAATGTTGAAAAGCAGATGGTTTACCAGGGGAGGAATAGACATTCGCTTTGAGACGGGGAGAAGTAGGAAGAGGAAGCTACTCCTCCTGTTGAGCCATAGAAGGCGATGGTGGAGAGAATGGTTCAGGATTCAGAAATTTTATGGCGGGGAACACTTGCTCCTTCTTGGCAGGAGACATTAGCTCCACAGTGGAGGAGGAGAAGTGGGTACCAATGGATTGGAATCCGCAGGAATACGCAAAAGAGTCAGCACTGTTTGCACCAGACTCCATGTAGTTAACACTGCAAGGAGCACAGGAACCCCCTGCCCAAAATTCTTCTTTAAAAACTTCCCTACTCGCTCCCAGAGCTCTAAATCTAATGTACCCTCATCTGAGAGCCAGGGGCAATGCTGTCTTACTGCGCATAAGAGTTGTTGTAAAGCTTTTGGTTCCACAGAACACTAGGCAGCTTTTAAGAGTTGTTGCAAAGTGCGCAAATAACTTTGCTGATCTTTTGTCAGGTGCTGCCCCAAGTTAGAAATCCCCTTCTGAAACTACACGCGTCGGTCCCTTTCCCAAAGCAGTGGGGGGACTGTCCCTTACCGGGATGCTTCCCCCTGTAGTCCTGATGACAAAAACGCTCACTGGATGCATGGATTCCTGAATCATTCTGGGGTCACCACTTTTTGCAGGTACCTTTTCCGCTCCTGAGCTCGGTAGCGAAGGAATGAATGATTACTCGAAACACATGGTGTTTAGAGAGACAGGGAGAGACCAAAATCTAAAGGAGAAAATGACCTCCTCAGCTAACGTCCACCTCCTATTTATTTCCAAGGACATGTGCAAAGGGTCAGGGCCGTTTGTTAATTTCTTTAACGACTTCCATACAGGTCCCTTTGCATTCAGCAAACAAGCAGCTTCAGGCAGGTGTTTTCACCTGACCCTTCATTTTCCCTGCTCACATCCTTTCCATTCATCCATTCATCCATCCTTTCTTTCCACACAGGTCATTTCTTCTAGGCCCAAACCCTATAGTATCTCCCCAAATTCATATGTTAGCATCTACTACCCAGTGTGATATTAGATAACAATGTGATAAATAACAATGTGATATTATTAAGAGATAGAGCCTTTGAGAAGTGATTAAGTCCCGAGGACTCCACCCTAATGAATGGGATCAATACCCTTATAAAAGAGGCTTGAGAGAGCCCCTTAGGTATCTTTGGCCAAATGAAGATACGTGTTTACCCCTTCTGCCACGTGAGGATGCACCTTGGGAGCAGGGAGCAGCCCTCACCAAACAGTGAAACTGCTGATGCCTTGATCTTGGATTTCCCAACTGCAAAACTGTGAGAAATAAATCGTTGTTTATAAATTATCCAGTCTAAGGTATTTTGTTATTGCAGCCCAAATGGACTAAGACACTCCTGAATATTTTAGCGTGTATTTCCTACAAATAAGGACATTTTCCTACATGACCACAATACCGTCAAAATCAAGAAATTAACATATGTACATTACTACAATCTTATCTTCAGACTTCCTACAAGTTATGTCAATTTTCCCAATATCTTTTATAGAGAAAGGATACAGTTACATTTAGTTGCCATGTCTCTTTAGTTTTTTTTAATATGGAAAAATTCCTCTTTATGTAATGACTCTGACACTTTTGAAAAGTACAAGCCAGATATTTTGTAGAGTGTCCCTCATTGTGGATTTTTCTGACAGTTCCTCATGGTTAGAGTCAGGTTTGGCATCTTTGGCAGGCACCTCCAGAAGCGATGCTGTGTTCTCATTGCATCCAGTCAGGAGGTACACAATTTTGATTTGTTCCATCACTGGTGATGTTCACTTTGATTACTTGGTGATCTCTGCCAGGCATTACCACTGTATTCTTTTTTCCCTTTGTAATTAATAAATATGTCACTTGAATTTTTTTTCTAACTCCAATTAAATCCAGTTTGAGCATTTGCCCCTAGCAAGGTTGGAGAGAAAGTGAACAGTAGATATTTCCCATGGCTGCCCAGCCCCCTCTTGGGCTGTATGAGGGCTGCTGGCTTCCAGGATGAATGGGATGAATTCTAGTTCTCCACCTTTATGGGTCACTGGGTCCATTGCTCCTTGCCCAGGCCTAACGGGCTCATTCGAAGGTGGCCAGCTCTGCTGGCTGCTCCAGCGTCTCTAAATCAAGCTCTTTCTTGGGGACATTTGATAAGGCTCCCAAGGCTCTGGTTCTTAAAGCCTAAATCTTCTCTGGCATGCATCTGGCACCCTGCAGGTCTGGAACTATCCAGGGCTTTACATCCTAGCAGGGTACAGCTTTCCACTGAATTCACCACCCACTGTGGAAGATATCCTTGTTTGGACCTCTCCACAGCCATATGCCCCTCCTTCTTTGCTGACAGAACCCCCAAGCCACCCAACAAAGGTTTCAGGAAAACCTCAGCCCTTCCGCAGTCCCAGGAGATGGATCTTCATTGGTTCAAGCCATTTATCGCAGCCCAATCCCCTGGCCAGTGATTGGTTGAATAATTGGTTGAGGCTGGACCTGTGTTGAGATTCTGGCCAATCAGATGTGCAGGGAAGTTGGCTGGAAGCTTCTAGGGAAAAAAATTCCACTAGCTGACTGCCTCTGTGCACAGGCAGTGGACATGGTAAAACAAACAAACAGCCCTTCTACATGGACGAGTCCTATACAGCTTTTATTAAGACATCATAGAAACTACCCTTAGAAATAGAAGTTACCATTATAAAAGCATCATAGAAACTATAGGCAGGAGATTCAGAGCTTTAGGTTCTGAGAACCAGGTAACAAATGCCACTGGTCTGAACTTGCCCTCTATGTGACTTTTTTGCTTCTTCTCACCAAGTCTCAGGTCAATTCCATCATGAAATCTAGGAAACAATGAGGGTTCCAAATGGTTTTCATGAAACTCATTATTTCCTTTCTTTCCACATTTCACTAATAGAGAAGTATTGAAAATTTATAAGAATAAGGCACATAGGGAATTTGTATGTTTTGTGTGGTTAATGCAAACATCTCTTTTGGAGCTTGCTAAGATATAACTCACCCATACAAAAAACTCACCCACACAAGCTATAACTCACCCACACAATTCAATGGTTTTGAGTATGTTTGCAGAGTTGGGATTCAGGGTGTACAGGCTTCTAACTCACTGTGATAACATGTGCCTGCTGGCGTCGCTGCAGAGCTCTGCAGTCCAGTCTTCACTGACACCTTCCCCTCCCTGTTGTGTGTTTTACTGTGACCAAATTAGGCAGCAGATAAACATAATACATCTGTCTCAAGGGAGGCTGTCACCACAGAAACAGAGACAAATGCACCTTCGAGTTTCAAAAGCTGAGGTTGAGATGAATGATGCAAAAATCTGGAAAAGTATGGGCTTTTGCAGAGGCAGCCTCTTCCTCACCACTCCCTCATCTTCTCAGTTACCTGCTGGGACTAGACAACATTGCTCGATTTGTAGGAGGGTGGAAGGGAGATGGAGGGAACTGATGGTGGCGGGCTCCTGGGAAGGGTCCTACGACCTGCTTCCCCAGACCCCAGGTCAAATTTGGAGGGATTGGAGAGTCAGGAGGACTTGTGCCTTCCTTCCTGGTGACACAGCTGATAGAGTTCCTGCCCTCAGCTTGGCCTGGCTGCAGAACAGAATGGGCTATATGCCCTGCCTGGGTGGAGAGGACCTGAGATCACCTTGCAGAGTTTCCTGGGGTGCCAGAGCAGCCAAAGCTTCCAGTGTGCTTATGAGGATTGTGGGTAGAGACGCCCTGGAATCAGAAGTCAATGCCAGGGGCACCCATATAAATCTACTGCCAAGCGCTGCTCAGGGTGATGGACATTTTAGCCGATGCCTGCATGGGCTGATGTCACCAAGGCATTTTAGATACCACTGGGGATGGGGAGGATGGGGGGACCCTGATTTGTTGGAGGAGGTCCTGAATTGGCCAAGATTAAGTCCATGGAAAGGGTGCTTAAAATAGAAATTATGTTAGATTATGGAAACATTTAAAAAGGTAATACTTTTTGAAGACATGGAATGGTGGCCTGAGAGTTGCATTGTTTTATGTTGATCATATCACCTAATCTCTTCAGGTCATAACTTCCCTATCTGTGAACTGGGGTTGGGAAGAAGAGATTGAACTGGAGGTACCAAAAACTTTTCCAGCGCAGTTGACTATGACGCTAAAGGTGTAGCATCTCTCAGATCTCTTGCTGCCCACCTGTGAGTGCTTTCCACCCCAGTCACTCTCTTTGTAGGGCCTTCCCCCAGTCTCCAGTGGGGCTGCTGAGAGTAGCCAGGATACACCAAAGTGACAGGGAATGAGAAAAACATCCCCAGCCCTTGCAGATATCAGATCCTTTTGTGCCATTATTTCAGACCATATCTAATTATTTTAAAAGTGATTTGTTGAAGAAACGTGCCAACAACCCTCAGTAGATATGAAAATGACAAGGAAAAATACATCTACAATCACGCCATCCTGACAAATGAAAGCATGCTACCTTTCCGCTTTCCCTTCTAATCCATGCCTATGTCAGCACCTGTTTTGCACCAGAGCCTGGAGACTGCATTGTATTGAAGAGCTTCTGGGAGGCCAGAAGGATAGAAAAGGAAAATCTGGTTATTTTAGCTCTGCTGATTGGCTCCCCTGGCAACAGACCCAATGCCTCCAGAAATATCTCTCCAGCTCTGACCCCTCTCTTGAACTCGAGACGCATCTGTCCATGTGCCTACTCAACATCTTCACTGGGATGATGAACAAACATTATATTTAACATGTTCAAAATGGAGCTGTTAATTCCCACCACCAAATCTCTGCCTCCACCTGTCTTCTTCATCTCATCCATTGCTCAACCATGTCACGAAAACATCCCCAAACCCTCCCTCTCCATTGCCTTTCACATTTGGTCCCCAAGTAAGTCTCACCATTTCCATTTTTAGGCTCACCTCCTGTTGATCAATTTCTCCCCATCTCTTCTGATACCGCCTAGCTGAGGTCACCCCATTGCCTTCTGGTTTACTGCAGTAACCTCATATCTGAATTTTCCAATTACTTGCCTTCCTCTAATCTACCTACTCCACTGGAGTCACGGTGATTTCCACGAATGTAAATCAGATCTTCTCATCTACGCTGTGGATGACTCTTCCCCCGTGGCCAGCATCCCTGTGTACTCTGGCTCCCGCCCACTTGTGCAGGACTGTCCCATGGCCGGTCACTCACTTCGTCTTCCTTGAACATTCCAAGTTCCTTTGTACCTTAGGGCTTGGCATAAGAAGTTTCCTCTAACAAGAAGGGATATCCCAGGTTCTTGCAACTTTAAGATATCAACTCAAATGTACCTTTTTCAGAAAGACTTTCTCTACCATTCTCTCTAGCTAGCAGCCACTTAATTCCCGACTCCTGGGGCGATCTCTATCATTGCAATCCCCATTGTTTTGTGTACCCTTTTATTTTCATCAGAGCACTCATCACATTTTTAATTCTTTCTTCCTTTCTTCCTTCCTCCCTCTCCCCTTTCTGTTTTTTCTCTCTGTCCTCATCAGACTGTAAACTCCACAAAGGCAGGGACTACCCTTACCAGCGTTCACCGGTGTTTGCTCAGTGTCTACACAGTGCTTGAAATACTGTATGCCCTCAGTCATGTTGGTGGAATAAGTGAAGGCATAGCCTTCTTTGCAATGAGCAAATAATTGTCTGGAACTCTGGGCTGGGCTTGCCTAGGACACAGGGAGAAGGGATCTTTATGTCCAAGCCAGGACTCTTCCAGCTGCCTCATTTTCCCTCTGATTTCAAGATTTGAGACACCTGGGACATCATCTATGGCCTTCTCTAGGTATGATTTGGGGAATGAGGAACTATCTAAAGTTTTTGACTAAATTATTCTAAACAGACTGTTCTGATGTAAGGGATGGATTGGAGGCTCCAGAACACCACCTGTGAGGGGGCTGTTGGAGTGATCCAGGTAAGCCCCCAGGAAGGTCTGGGCAACCGTGCAGATGAGTAATAGGACTTGGAGACTTAGGGCACAGAACGTAAGGAGGTGAGGTCCTACATGTGCCGACACTGCCTTTGCTCAGCCCTGAGAATGAGTGTCTTAGATTTTGCTTCCTAGGCACTTTGCCTCGCCCCAGTCCAGGCCCTGCTCCAAGGGGGAGATGAAGCATGATTCTGGCTTTGTGGTACTCTCATCATGGAAAGAGGCCAAGATACCCTCCAGGCTCCCAACATTGGAGCCTGGGCATGGGGATGTGGAAGGTGAAGCTGCTCTGTTGTGAGTAGAAAATGTTGAAGAGGAGATTCATGTCTGAGGGGCAATATCTCTGTTTCTGTGAGTCCAAAGGTTCAAGGCCATGATGAAACTAATACAGTAGGATGCACACCTCCCCTGGGCATACTTACCTTTATAGAAAGTCTTTCTCCAAAACCTTCCCTGGGCTGCACCATCTCCCCAGGTCTTCACCAGGGCCATTTTGGTGCCCAAGATAAGCTCTAAATCTACTCCAGGACCAGTTTTCAAACCTGAGGAAGTACACATGCTCCTCCCTTCTCTTCTCTACCCAGAGGCATAGAGCGGGCTTTACTGCAGAGCAGTGGGCTGAGGGACTGGGCAGCAGTAGAATGAGGATGAGTCAAGAACTCTGGGCAGGGTGGCTCTTTGGAAAGCACTGGCAAGAGCTGGGTTTGAATATGAGCTTCTTGGTTCTACTGTTTATTATCTGAGTAACACTGGGCAGGATCCCTCACAGGCCTCACCTGCACATGGGGCATGGTGCCCACATTGTAGGCTTGGTGTGAGGATGAAACGGGGTACCACTGCACATGAAGTACCAGACTCACAGTGGGACCTAGTAACTATGTTTCCCTTCCTTATATGGAACCACAGAATGTCACAACAGGAAGCGAATGTAGGGGTCTCCAGGTAATACCTTTTCATTTGAATCTTAACTACACAGGATTGTACCTATCATAGTTGTTGCTTCATGATACTCCATCATTGATCCATGCACGACCCTCTTTATTAATCTGTTTACCTACCCTTTTATCTGTCTGTCCATTCGTCTTCTGTCCATCCATCTATCCATGTGTTCATGTGTCCATCTCTCCATCCACCATCCATCCATCCTCCCTCCCTCCCTCTCTCCCTTCTAATCAACCATCTACCTACCTACATACCTATATCAATATTATAGTGTTATTCTATTTGTTGTTTGTTTATAGTAATATAAACATTCATGAAGCCACCATCCAGCGTGGAAGTTAGAAACTTGACAATAACTTCCATCTGCGTGTACGTACCCAAATTTCTCATCCTTCTGCCTCCCCCACATCCAAGGTCACTGCTGTTTTGAATCTCGTGTTCATTGTCCCTTTTTAAAAATATAGGCTTTATCATATTTCCATGTATTCCTAAATACTATTTGATGTTAGCTGTTTTTTTTTTAGCTTTATCAAAAGGATATCATGCTGTATGAAATTTTGGGGCGTTCACTTCCCCTGCCAATATTTTATTGCTAAGATTTATCCATATCACTGTGTGTGGCTGTAGTTCATTCATTTTGATAGCTGTGTAATGTCCCGCTCTGTGACTATGCTAAACGTATTGCCTATTATCCTGTAGATGTGCATCTGGCTCGTTTTCAGGTCTTGCTAGTTTTAAACAATGCCATCACATGTATATTTGTACATGTCTCCTGGTGCACAAGTGCAGGAGTTTCTTTCGGGTGTAACCCAAGAGTGGAAATGCCAGGTTATAGGGTGTGTGAGGATTTAGCACAACAATTTTCCCCCCAAATAGCTGTGTCCATTTATGTGCCCACCAGCAATGTAAGAAAGACATAATTGCTTCTTTATTTTTGCTATCTGAACAGGGACAACATGGTATCTCAGTGTGACTTTTGCTGTGGCTTTTCCTGATTCCTAATGAGGTTGGGTATCTCTTCATGTGTTTGTTGGACATAAGTGTTTCATTTAACCCCCTTTTAATGGTAGGGCCATAAGTGTTTCATGACAGGGCTTGGGTGCCCACAATGGACTTTCCTTGAGGAGCCAGGAAGAAGCCATCAGAACTGTAGCACATGTTTCCCTCTGGGATGGGGACCTGTCCTGCCTCTGTTGGGTTTCTTGGTCAGGGTCATGGACTTTGAGGTCAAACTGTCCACAGAAACTTCACTCCTGGCTAGGGCATGAGAGCCACCTCCCACTACTGACCTTCCCAGTCCAGGCTCTCTCCTCCTCTGGGGACTGTAGGAGACAAGGAGGGACAGCCAGTTTTGGACAAGTCTCAGAAGGCTGAGGAGGCAGGAGAAGCTGGGGTAGCAGCTGCAGGTGTCATGGTAGGTTCCCCTCCTAGGCCAGTCCTCCTGAATAAGAGAGGAGGGGACTGAGGGTCCTGGGTCACTGAGGAGGGCTGCCCTTGTAAGGCCAGTGACCTGTAGAGGAAGCAGGGGACTGAGGCAAAGCCCTTATTCCTCTCACACTTCTCCTTGGAGACTACCTCAAGGGTGTTGTCCTCACACCACTCCCTCTTGCTCTTCCTTCCTAGATGCCCCTCCCTGACCCCAACCAGTGGAACCTGCACCATTGAGCATCCCCAAGCTGGACGTGTGAGAGGCAGAGAGAAAGGTTGAAAGAAGTGGGGTGCAGCTATAATGGACCCTCTGGGATTCAACACCCCCTCAAGGTAGAGGAGAAATGGGAGGGCCCCCTGGCTTTCTTCTCACAGTGCCCCTGTCAGCTGCAGACCTACCCCTGGGAACCAGCCTCCATCCAGGGTCCCCCCTTACCTGGAAGGGAGGCACATCCTGAAGACACAGATGGCAGAAAGTACAGCCAGAGGAAACAACTTCCAGGCAAGGAGGAGGAGGTAGCTGGATACTGTGGCAACTAGTGACAGAAAGACATCAGGATGGGCCTAATTCCTGCTTCCATCACTCCACCCCCAGGCAGGCTCAGTCCTACCCCAACTCAGGCACCAAGACTACACCTTGGCCTTGGGGAGAGTCACCTCACCTCTGTGAGTGACAGTTTTCTTATCTTTAAAATGGGGATTATAATACATACTTCAGAATGTTTTTCTATCAAATGAGAGCACCCAAGCAAAGTACTTAATAGGTGCTCAGCAATTGTTAAATCTGAATGGCTTTTGGGTCGATGGCCATACTACCCTGAATGTGCCCGATCTCGTCTGAACGGCTTTTGGGAGGATGTGTGGGAATTGGAGAAAGATATTTCATACTAACTGAATTACTCCCGGAAGTATCTGGTAAAATGTGTGGGTGGTCAGGATCCAGCCGTATGATGAAAGCAGCATTTATTGCCATTTGGTACTGAAGGCATAACGCGCTGAAGAGGTTGCTCTAATTTCTGTCTCATATTATAGATGAAGAATCTGAGTTTCAGAAAGATGAAGTGACTTTCGCAAGGTCACCCATGGCGAGCACAGCCAAGCCAGCATTTGAACCTGGCCTGAGCCTTTAACTGCTTGGTTATTCCACTCCTACTCACCCAAACTTGCTTGCTCTTCTCCGAACTTGCTCAGCTGTCTTCTGGCCTGGACCAGAGCCTGGTCATTCTGCCACACTCGGCAGGTGAACGGCCTTTCATCCTCCCACTCTGAAGTGTTGACCAGGGTATGACTGTCTTGGTTGAATGTGCCATCTGTGTTCTCGGTTGGGACATAGGCCTCAAAGATCTTGAAGCTTCTCTTCCTCTTCAGCCAGGTGATCTGTATGTCTTTGGGGTAAAACCTTTGGACATGGCAGGTGAGGATGGCTGCCTGGAGTCCTAGGACTCGGTGTGCTGAGATATTCACTGTGGGCACAACTGAAACAATAGCCCTTCATTTGCTACTTCCTTCCTTCATGACAAGCATGCTTGAAGAGCATCCACACCTTTCTAGGCTGAGTGCCGGGTTCTTGGGATACAGCAGTGGACACTCTGGTGGGGAGGACAGGGTGGAAACAAGGCAGCCACATGACCCCCATAGGGGTTCCAAGAGCCCACGACAGGGGCACCCACCATGGTCTGGAGGAGGGTTAGGGTTAGGGAAGAGTTTCCACAGGAAGTGACCTTTGAGTGGAAATATGAAAGATGAACAGGAGTTAACTGTATATGGCAGACAAAAAAAAAAAAATGGCGACAGCACACCCCATATACTCTTCCAGAACCTTGCCACTCCCATCAGAGGGGAAGTCTATTTCTGCTCCCCTGGAATCTGTGTCGACTTTGTCACTGCCTTGGTGAACAGAATGTAGCAGAGTTGACACTGTGTGACTTCCAAGGCTCGGTCACTAAAGTTGGTGTCACCGTCGCCTCCACCTAGTTATGTCTTTCTTGGGGCACAGCCTGGAACACAGCCACCAAGCTATGGGGAAGCCCACACTAGCCCATGTGGAAAGACAGTGAGGAAAGGCCCATGTTACCAAGAACTGAGGCCCCAAGCCAACAGCCAGTACCCATGGCCAGGCATGTTAGTGAAGGAGTCTCCAGGAGACTCCAGCCTCTGCACCGTGCAGGTGAGGCCCAGCCGTCATGGAGCAGAGACAAGCCACCCCTGCTCAGCCCCAACAAAATTCCTGACCCACAGAATTTGTGAGCATAATAATTTTGGGGATTTGGAATAAATTTGGAATATTGAAATAAGATTGGGGACAATTTGTTGCATGGCCCTGGTTACTGAAACATTAGGCAAAAGGTGTTGGGGCAGGGAAAGAGGAAGAGGAAGAGGGTGCTGGGAGAGGGTGGGGTTGGGGAAGAGCATCTCGGCAGAGGGATGGGCCTGGGCAGAGAGGCTCTGAAGTTCCAAGGACGTGAAAAGAAGACCAGAGTGAATGAGAGAGAGTGCGGGTGAGTGAAGCGGAATTCATACCCAATCTGAAGACTGGCTACACTTACTGGTGGCCTGGGGGCACTTAAAGACCTTCTAGGGAATACAGACATTGATCATTTTCATACAGTTAATTCCTAGGTCCTGAACCTTCATCTGACTCTTTTCTTAAATTGATCTGCCTAAGAATGGGCATTTTCCTCTCTTACCTCCTGTTTGTCAACTTTCCTCTCTCCTTTCACAGAAGAAAGACTTTCCTCCCATACGTCCTGAATCTAGCTATGTGTGTTGCCCCTGATGTAAAGACTCTGGGACACAAAATGAAAAAGCAGTTCAAATACTGATGGCCAGGAAGCCTGCTTTAGTCAAACCATCATCAACTCCCCTCCCTTCCTTGCTGAGCTGCATTGCAATAACATTTTCATGGCTATGTTAATAATTAGTTATCAAAATCTGTCATACATTTAGATCGTTCTGATATAATGACATGCAATCCAGTCCAAAAGAATTTTTTTGGCACTGAGAGCATTATGGTCATAAAATTTTTTTAAAATTTCTATTTGTATATTTTTATTGGAGTTCTCTGTGTTCTCACAGTTCTGTGATATGTGTATGTATGATATTATAATCAATTAAAGACTTTCTGATATAAAATATGCTATCTTGGGATAAAGTTCTCCATGGGAATTAGAATGGAAATACAAATTTAGGAAGTAAAAGTAGTAATATAACATTTTTGAGTATTAAAGAAGAACTTTACGTATGTTTAAATGGATGATGGTGGAAATCAAGTCACTATGATGTCATTTTTTCATTGAATATTTTCAGAGTGATGTAACATTTGTAATACTCCAGAAGTTATGTCCCGTGCAACTACTTAAGATCATGATGAAGAATTTTAGTTGTTCACTTTAACTTACACGATGGACTACATATCACACAATTATTTTAGGGATATATGTACAAAAATGCTTGAAGATTGTTGTTGAACATTTCAGTAAGGATTTTTTTTTCTCAAGAGCAGTAGTGAGCTACTGTAGGGTTTTAAGCAAAGTAAGGACATGATCTGGCTTCCTTTATAAAATCCTCTTAGCTGCTGGGAAGTTGGGGGATAGACCATAGAGGGCAATGGTGGAAATGAGAGATCAAGTAGGAGGCTGTTGCAACTGTCCAGGTAAGAGGTGATGTTGGTTTGAATGTGGGTATTCAGTTGAGTAGTGGCAGTGGAAAAAAATGTATGAGTTTGGAAGAGATTTAGGAGGGAAATTTGGTGGTGGGTTGGGTGAGAACAGATTTCTGACCTGGGTGACTGGGTTGATGGAGGCCCCTGTGAAGGCCAAGGCAGATGGACTTCTGGAACAATGAGGGTAATTTCCTTTGCCTTTCCTTCCATATTTTTGCAAAGTTTGATTAAACGTAACAGCCTGGGCTTGCTCTGGGGAAATCAATAATGGACTTTATCTTCATGAAGTCAGAGCCAGAAAGGGGATGTGTGTAGCCTGCATTGCTTTCTCCCCTGATGCCAGGGTGGGTTTAAGAAGCATGTGCCAAAGGTGGTGGCTGATGGCAAAGCAATGGTGGCTTGGTGGTTTGGACAGTGGAGTTAGGAGTCCATATGGAGAGTCCAAGTGGGAGAAGCTTCCTTCTGTGGCCTAGAAACCCTGTGTGATCTGGTCCCCATCCCTCTTGCCCCAGCCTCTGCCTTTTCCACCCACCCATCTTCTCACTGGCCAGCCACACTGGCCTCCTCTCTGCTCCCTGGACATGCCTTTTCCCCCCCAACCCTCCAATCCCAGAGCCTTTGCACACTCTGTGTCCCCTGCCTGGAGCACTCTACTCTTTGCCTTGGCTGGCTCCTTTTCATGCCTTGACTCAAACATCACTTCTTCAAAATGGCGCTTCCTGAGTAAACTAGATTTCTCTTGTTTTCATGTATCTCAGTCTGTTCTTTCCTCTCATAGCAAATGTTACAAGTCCCAGACATAGGTTTGCTTTTGTCTTGGTTGATGGGGTTCCCAGGACTGTGAACTCAGCGAGGCAGAACCAGGTTGGTTCTGTTTACCATAGAATCCCCAGCACCTGTAACATGCCACCACATGGCAGATGCCCCCAAACGCCCACTGAATGAATGAATGAACTCCCTCCTGTCATAGACACTAGAGGGAAGGGAGCTCTGAAAGAGAAGGACCTGATCATGGCCTTATGCAGGAAGGGGATGGTTGTATAAGACAGGGAACCTCAGACTCACCCCACTGGGGGTTTTGTGGGGAGTGAATGGGAGGATACAGGTGAAGTGTTCCTATTGGGAGCCTGTGGTGGTCACCAGAGTTTGCCGTGTGTGTGTCAGTGTGTGTGTGTGTGTGTGTGTTTTGTGTGCACAGACACATATGCAGGGGGGCTTACCTCGGAGGAATTGGGAGATGTTCACATGCTCTCTGAGGGGTCTCAACAGTTCACTGTGAGCCACTTGGCAGGTGACCTGGGAGTGGATTGAGGACACAGCCAGGGTCACCATGGCAGTGCTGACGACAGTGTAGGAGGAAGCATCTCCAGGCGGGAAGACCAGGGTTTGAAAGGCTGGAATCTCCACACCATTTTCAAACCATTTCACATATATGTTTTTGGGGAAGAAGCCACTTGATGTGCAGGTGAGGTTCAGTAGCCGGCCTGGGCTGGTCCTATTGGAGGGGCCAGAAACCTCTGGAGGAGAGGGCTTAGCTTTGATCGGCGCACGGGTGGAGAGAGGAAGGAGAGAGAAGAGAAATGAAGATGGTGAGTTACTCTCTGGCACAATACTCACCCTCATGGCTCACCTTGCTCCACTTCCCACCCCAATTTCTCATCTCCAGTTTTCTCCCTTCGTAAATTTTATCATCACTCTTCTTGTTGTAACAGCCAATCAACTGGCCTCACTGACTTCTCAACCCTATCAACCCACACTTGGGAAACAGACCACAGTGACCTTGCTAAAACGCAGATGTCACCATGTCATTCCCTTGTTCTGCTTCCTGTCTCACCCTCCCTCCGTCTCTTCTTCCCAAGGTACATTGTTTTACAAGTCACATGAGGCATACCATGAAAAACAGTGGTTTCCTCTCCTTGCAAAAATTACAGACCAACCACTTTTAACTACTTTACTGATTCTTTGGGCATTTCTGTCTGTGTGTTTCTAAATAACATTATACTGTTATTTATCAATTTTTCAGTTTTATGTATTATGGATATAGCTACCACTACAGAAGATGATGGTTTAGCTCTCTTATGTCTCCCTCCATCTGCCACCCACACTTCCACTCCTGGCATCCTCCTATTATAGACACATTGTAATTTTTTGTTCTATCAGTATTCAGCATTTTTGTTGTTATGACTAAATGGGCATTGTTCACAATTGGGCTTTGTGATATATCATGGTTATATTTCCTTTCTTGTACAACTTTTTGTTTTCTCAGGAGTTTTTAATGGTCTCATTATTTTCACTTGCTTTGTTTTCTATGAACTTACTGTCATAAATTCATCGCCCAATTTTCTGCCAGATTTCCTTACACTATGTTTGAAACTCCTAAGTACTGCAGTAGACTTTATTGCAGGGTACAAAGATTTTTCAGGGAAGTATATAGGCTTGGATTAAATAACCTTTTTATTATAATAAATTTGTAAACACACATACAAATAGAGAGAAAGTATTCATCATGGGACTTTAACAATTATCAACAAATGGCTGATCTGGTTTCATTTATACTTCTCCCACCATCCACTGGGTTATGTATTTTTACTGTATATATTTAAGGTGTGCAACATGATGTTTTGAGATATATATATATATATATATATATACACTTAGTGACATGATTATTGCAATAAAGCAAATTAATATATCCATTATCTCGCATAATTACTTTTTGTGCATGGTAAAAGTACCTAAAGTCTACTCTCTTAGCAAATTTCCAGTATATAATATGGTATTATTAACTGTAGTCCTTGTGCTCTAGACTTATTCACCCTACATAATGGAAATTTTGTACCCTTTGACCTCCATCTCCCCATTTCCTCCACAATCCCACCCCCGGTAGCTATTGTTCTACTCTGTTTCTATGGATTTGAGTTTTTTTTTTTTTTACATTCCACATATAAGCGAGAGAAATTAAAAATAGAACTGCCATATGACCCAGCAATTCCTTTTCTAGGTATATACCTAAAGTACATGAAATCACCATCTCATACAGATATCTGCACCCCAATGTTCATTGCAGCATTAGTCACAATAGCCAAGATATGGAAGCAACATAAATGTCTGTACATACACAAACACACAATGGGTTCTTATTGGATCTTAAAACAGGAGATCCTGCCATTTGTTGCAACATAGATGAACCTAGTAGACATTATGCTAAGTGAAATAAGTCACCCACTGGTTTATTTTAAAGCGAATACCAGACATGATATTTCATGCATAACTACTTCAGCATATATATCTAATAGTTAAGAATTATTTTTTAAATAATCGAAATACCATTATTACACTTAAAATTCAATAATAATTTCTTAATATCATTTAATATTTGTCAGCATTCAAATTTTCTTTCCTGTCTCATAAATATAATGTTGCAGCTGGTTTGTTTGAGTCAAGATCCAACCAAGATCCATGTATCACATTCTGTTATGTCTCTTAAACCTCTTTTAATCTAAAGGAATTCCCCTTCCCTCCTGTTTCCTTTGCCATTTATTTGTTAAATAAACCAGGTCATTGACCCTGATGAATTTCCCAAATCCTATAGCATTTCCATAGCTTCCCAACTAGATTAAGCTTCAGTCACCCACATGGTAGTGGGCGTGGCAACTCCCTCCTATTGACTGTCTCGCTTCACCAGTAGGGGTTACTTGCCCTCAACTCCTTGTCTCAGGGCTGGCTTCTCAGTGAACTCAAGCTCAAACTTTGTGCTTTAGAGTCCCTTAAAATAATTAATTTTTTTCTAGAGAATCCATCAATACATAGTTAGATTATTAATAGTTTCATTTTAGATTTAGTAATTTAGATTTATTTTGGATTTTGTTTATTAATTACTTAAAACATTCATGTGTTTGCAAAGTCAAAACTTAAGTTGAGGTACGTTCAGAGAAGTCTGTCCCTTCAGCCCTGTTCCCTCCTTCCCTTAAAGTAAATTTTTAAAAATTTGAAAAATTATAGTTTATTCTTGTAGTGTTCTCCTTCACAACACTGCTCTCCAGATTGCTTTTCCTGTTTGACAACATCCCTTGGGTCACTCTGAGGTGGAGGGCTGACATCTTCCTCATGCCCCTTGCAAGTTCCGTAGTACCCAATTGTGTGACTGAGCCATAATCGAGCAGCCCATCTTTTGCTCTCACAGATCGTGTTATAATGAAGAGCTTAGGCATAGGTCATCTTGCACTTATGTTAGTAGATCTTTGGGATAAATTTCTAGAAGTGGACCAGTTGGGTCACAGGGTAATATGTAGTTATGTAATACATACATATAATTTTGCTAGATACTGCCAAATTCATCTCATGAGTTATGTAATTTTGCATTTCTACCTGTAAAATATGAAGTACCCGTAACCCCATATCGTCCCTAACAGAGTGTGCTGTCAAACTCTCATTCTTACTTTTTATTTGTTCAATCCCTATTTTGGTAAAACATAAAGGGGTGTGAAAGCCAGTTTTTGGTGATCTTGCATACTCTATAGATTAGCTGGGTATAGAATTTTAGGTTGGAAATAATTTTCCCAAATAATTTTGAAGCCACTATTCCTTGTCTTCTAGGGTCCAATGTTGCTCTTAGACATCTCATGCTGATCTCATTCACAATGTTTCATGTACAACTTGCTTTCTATTTTTAATTCTTGAAAACTTTACAACATTCTCCTTGTCCCTAAAGACTGACTGATTATTGTCTTCTTTGTCTCTCCATGGCTCAAAGGTGCTAAAATTTTAAAGTCCCCAAAACTCTACTGATGTATATTTCTACAGTTCTGAGGTTCTGTTATCCTACTCATTTTTTTTTACAAAAAAAAATGATCATTAATTCATCAATACAAATAGGCCTGAACTAACTTCTCTGCTTCCCAGCATTTCCTTTAATGGATGCTGTTTAGAGTCTTGCAGGCTTTGTTTTCAGCCATGATTGTATCATCCAGGACCAAAATCAAGAATATACAGGACTTATAGAAATCAAGGATAAAATATAAGAAATATAGGGATTGCATATTCTACATAAAAAAATGTGATTCCTAAAATTTTCTGCCTTAATAAATCTATCATTCATATCATATGAAAATCTATGGTTTCATGCTTTTAAGGTTGTGCTTTTTTTTCTTTATTGAAGTATAATTTACATATCATGCCTTCACTCTGTTTTAAGTGTACTATTAAATGGTTATTAGTAAATTTACCACGTTGTACAACTATTCACATAAATCAGTTTTAGAGGATTTCCTTCCCCCTATTGAGACCCCTAATTCCCATCCCCAAATACATTTCAAGCATGCCCCTCCCCTCCACAGTGCCCACCACATCCCTCAGATGTAGGTCTACCCCCTACCCCCCAAATCCCTGGTGGACACCACCACCATGTGAGCACCGTAGTGTTAATCAGTCAGTACCAATTTGATGGCGAGTACATGTGGAATCCATCCTTCCGGTCTTTTGTCACCTCACTTCGAATAATGGGCTCGAGCTCAATCCAACCTCATCTTCATTTTAAGCTATCATCAAACTAGATTCCCACTTAGAAACTTTCACAGGTTAAAACCTCGGCCCATCCAGGAAGCGCTTCGAGACCGTGAGACCAGAATTTCGGTGACAGCCTTCAGAGGGCACGGAAGCGTGAGTTTGAACTGCCTTCCTACAAGACCGAGTTTTCTCCGTGAAAAGGGGCAGACGAGGTGACAGATGGGCACCGACCAGGGGGCGGGGGTCAAGGCCAACTGAAACTTGCTCCCCACACCCTGGCATCCTCCAGATCTTGGTAACAGGAACAGAGAGCCCAGACCCCAGAGTGGCGGCTGGGGCAGGGGCGTGATGCTGGGGTGACTTCGGCTTCATGAGCCGAGATTGGTCTGGGCCCGTCGACAGTCTGAGCCACCCGCCGCCCCATCTGCGTCCCCAGCTCGCCCGCGGCCACCGCGCCAACCCCAGCGTGCCAGTGACGCAGATGCGGCCGCACCACCAGCCCGGCTAGGCCACCAGGCGCCGCCTGCTCACCGGTTGAAATGATCCACCACACTGAGCTCCCTCTGTTATCTTAAAGTAGCAATGCTCAATGTGTGCTACAAACAATTCACAAAATTACCGTTATTGAGATTTACAGATTTGTGGCAGGCATTGCTAGTTGCCTGCCTACTGTGCATGCTCCCGTTCTTTGTTACTAATAGAAACCTTGCATTAGAGGAGGTGGCAATGTGTCCGGCTTTAAAACAATACATTTCCAGCTTTCCTTGCAGATATTGGTGACCAATAAGGTGAAAGCAAAAGTTATTGCGTGAGGCTTCTGAGAAAGTTTTGTAAAGGAAACTGATTAATGTGAGTGATTTAACCTTTTCCCCTTACCCCTTCCTCCTGTCTATTTCCTAGAATGTTTATATAGTGTCTGAGTTGCAGCACTCATCAGGGACTAGGAAATAACCTTGCTGATAGGGAAGAAGAAAGAAAAAGGCTGTGTCCTAGAAGATGCCCGTCCTTGAACTCCTTTTACAAGACAAAAAAATAAGCGCCATCCTGTTTAAGGCACTGTAATTTGGGTTTCCGTTACATGCTGTGGAACCTAATCCTAACTGATACGTTGACCAAGGATCATAAAGGAAATATATTATTTATGGGAAATTTTAAACTTTACATATGAACTATCCTCAAGAAAAATACTGGAAATGTTAGGTTTCCTAAGATATTGATTAAGCCACTTAAATTCAAAATCATTACCCAATATATACTGAAAACAGGAACTTTACCTCGGCCAATAATTGTGTCCTTTAATAAAGAAAATGTCCATGTGAGCAAATTTGTGGTGCTGGGTTATCTGCAGTTACACCTTTGCTATGCTAGGGCTTTGGTGTGAGAGCGCACAGACAATCTTGAAGGGCTTGGACTTAGTGTTTTGCCTGTTGTGGCTGAGCTATATATATTGGGGAACATTAAGGCAATAGATGTTATATGTGCTGGAATCATGTCCTTTGGGGGTAAAAAGCAATGAAAGGAGAAACAAAAATGAATTTTTTTTTTTTGAGACATAGTCTCACTCTGTTGCGCGGGCTAGAGTGCCGTGGCATCAGCCTAGCTCACAGCAACCTCAGACTCCTGGGCTCAAGCGATCCTTCTGCCTCAGCCTCCCGAGTAGTTGGGACTACAGGCATGTGCCACCATGCCTGGCTAATTTTTTGTATATATTTTTAGTTGGCCAGTTAATTTCTTTCTATTTTTAGTAGAGATGGGGTCTTGCTCTTGCTCAGGCTGGTTTCGAACTCCTGACCTTGAGCAATCCACCCGCCTCGGCCTCCCAGAGTGCTAGGATTACAGGCGTGAGCCACCGCACCCAGCCTAAAAATGAATTTAAAAGAGTTAAAAGTTATTCCCTTATTCTTTGAGAGAGGAAACAAAGTGAATGGGGACAAGGATTGACTTTTCTGAATGTACCTTGTTTGGGAGACAAAAATATTTTCACATAATTATAAAAACAAATTGGATTTTATTTATTGAAAGTTATTAAAGTCATAAGCCAAATACCTTTTTGCACATTGGATCATACAAATCCTTTAAGAATGTTCCTCTGTTTTTCTTTCTTCTATCTTCTTGTTTCTCCCTTTTGAATGTGATTTTTTTGGTCTAGACCATGATATTCAAATGCTTATATCTTTCACACACTTTTGGTTTTTTGTTCCTGCAATAAAATTCAAACTCCTAAAAAAAAAAAAAATCAATCACTGAATAACAAAAGAAAAGTCAAACAAATTAACTTGTATATCAAATTGGTGGCTTAACAACACAGATAGAAATTATTTCAGATAACTTTAAACACATGGTATTGATTGTAATCTTTTGTGAGATATAGCCTATGGACAAAAGGAAATACAAAAAAATCTTAAACTGTTAATGATGATTCTATTATTGTTCTTTTGAAACTATTAGTGTGTTTAATGTATTTACACACATATAAACATATATATGGCTGTATATCCATATGGATATATGGCTCATACACACATATATTAGGATAAATCAAATAATTAACTATATTAATGTCACTAGGACCTAATATTTTCAACCTAAGGGAAAGGAGACACAAATATAAATTCAACAAAATGATGTAAGAGCCACATAATCTTAATTTTGAATTGGAGATATCAATATGAATTTATAAATTGTTTTTATCTTTCTAAAAAGTGCAAACTTCCCAGCTCTGCCAACCGAAAAAGTAATGATCAATCCAGTAATAATGAGTACTCCTAGCACCCAGATTGTGATTTCTCACTGCATTTACCCACTGAAAGGAACAAAGACTCCCTGGAGAAAAAACTGATTTCAGATCTGGGGCTAAAAATATATATTAGGTACAAGCTATTGCAGCAGCAAACATGAGAGCTATCAAATACTATTGATGTCATATCAGAAGGACACAGTAACCAATTTTAAGAGGCTCTACTTATTAAAGATGGGATGATGTGAACATCAAAAAGAAGAATGAGGCCAGGTGCAGTGGCTCACGCTTATAATCCTAGCACTCTGGGAGGCCAAGGTTGGAGGAGGCCAGGAGTTCGAGACCAGCCTGAGCAAGAGACACCCCCTCCGCCCCATTTCCCACCCCAATCTCCACCCCCGCTCCACAAAAAATAGAAAAATTATCCAGGTGTGGTGCAGCACACCTGTAGTCCCAGCTACTAGGGAGATGAGGTGGGAGGATCACTTGAGCCTGGGAGTCTGAGGTTGCAGTGAGCTATGATGATGCCACTGCACTCTAGCCTGGGCGACAGAGTGAGACCCTGTCTCAAAAAGAAAAAGGAGGAGGAGGAGGATGAAGAGGAGAAGGAGAAGAAAAGGAAGATGAAGAAGAATTATCCTAAACTCAGGAACAAAACAAGGATGTCAGTTCTCACCACTTCTATTCAACATTGTACTGTAGGTTCTAGCCAGGGCAATTAGGCAAGAAAAAGAAATATAAGAAATCCACATGGGAAAGGAAGAAGTAAAATTACCTCTATTTGCAGATGACATGATCTCATAAATAGAAAATGCTCAGGAATCTGCTAAAAACACTATTAGAGCTAGTAAATAACTTCAGCAAATTTGCAGGCTACAAGACCAATATACAAAAATCAATTGTATTTTTATACACTAGCAATAAACAATATGAAAATAAAATTTAATTTAAAACAATTCCATCTTCAGTAGCATCAAAAAATAAAATACTTAGGAATAAATTTAACAAAAGAAGTGCAAAATTTGTATGCTGAAAATTACAGAACATTTTTGAAAGAAATTAAATGGAAATATATCACGTTAATGGGTCAGAAGATCTAATAATATTAAGATAGCAATACTCCCCAAAGTGATTTACAGATTCAATGCAATGTCTATCAAAATCCCAGCTTGCTATTTGGCAGTAATTGACAAGCTGATCATAAAATTGATATGGAAATGCAAGAGACTCACAAGAGCCAAAACAATCTTGAAAAAGAACAAAGTTGGATGACTCACATTTCCCATTTTCAAAACTAACCTCAAAACTACAATATTCAAGACAGTGTGGTAATGGCAGAAAGAAAGATATATAGACCAATGGAATAGAATTGAGAGTCCTAAAATAAACCCATTTATTTATGGTCAAATGATTTCCCACAAGGGTACTATGACCATTTAATGATGAAAGAATAGTCTTTTCAACAAATGGTACTGGGACAACTGGATATCCACTTACAAAAGAATACAGTTAACCTCTTACCTCACAACATACACAAAAATGAATTCAAATGAATCAAAGATTGGCCGGGTGCGGTGGCTCACACCTGTAATCCTAGCACTCTGGGAGGCCGAGACGGGTGGATTGCTCAAGGTCAGGAGTTCGAGACCAGCCTGAGCAAGAGTGAGACCCCGTCTCTACTATAAATAGAAAGAAATTAATTGGCCAACTAAAAATATATGTAAAAAGCTAGCCGGGCATGGTGGCGCATGCCTGTAGTCCCAGCTACTCGGGAGGCTGAGGCAGAAGGATCACTTGAGCCCAGGAGTTTGAGGTTGCTGTGAGCTAGGCTGATGCCACGGCACTCTAGCGCAGGCAACAAAGGGACACTTTCCAAAAAAAAAAAAAAAAAAAAAAAAAAAAAAACAAAGAGCATCTTCTCTTCTGTATTTTTTTCCTTTCCTTTGAAAATCTATATAAGAACAATCCATTCTTTTTAAAGTCTTAAAAAACATCTGGTCCTCTAAAGGAGTATATCTTTGACAATTTTTTCACCAGCTACTGGGTCATCAAGCTTTTCCATTTCTTCTGACAATTCAGGCTTGGCCCATGGTCCAAGACCATCCTTGAATACTGACAAAGAGGAAAGCAATGACAGATTTACAATAGCATCACACCCTTTACGTTATCACTGAATATCCCTTGATGTGTAAATTTAATAAAATACTGATTCAGTGCTAAAGATATAAATAGGAAATCTAAATTTAATTCAAGAAAGTGATCTGCTATTTTTTAAAAGAGAATTTTTGTAATTCCTAGGAAATGAGAACAATTCATTTAAAGATGAATACACATTGTACAACAATGTACACATAATTAATGATACGAATATATGCTCAGTTTATTTAGGATATGATTTTTCTTTCAAAGTTCCTTTTGCTATTTCCACAATAGAACCTATAAATAGAAAATGCACAGCTGCCTAGCATGTGTATAATTTCAGTGTTTAGATTCCATTCTTTCTAGCTTCATTCTGCTAGAGGTTTTGGATTTTCTATTTCCATCTGGTTTTTGACCTCCTTCAGTTTAGTTTCTACCTCCCCACATCCATTATTACAGAAAAGTATATCAAATCTGAAACATACTAACTTTTTTTTAAAGCTTACAAGTTGCAAGGTTAAAAAGGAAAGGAAGACTATATAGGGGGAAAAAAAGATGAAGTAACTGGAATAAGACAGCCAAATTTTCAAACTTTCTATTTCTATTTAAATAACTCCCTCATCTTAATTTCAAGTTTTTTATATTTCCGGTTCAGACATTCAGGTGTAAAGCATGAATGGAACTTTGGCTTTACTCACCTTATTTGCACAAATTCTTAAGGTATGGTAGAGAAACTTAGATATTTTTAAAAAACTTACAATGTATATCTGAGAATGTTTACAGATATTATCTTTGAGTGGTATGAATGTGGAGGATTTTTTACATTTTTCTCAGAGCTTTTTGTGTTTCAAATTTGTTCTGTTAGCATTACTTTTGTAATCAGGAGGGAAAAAAGACTTGAAGAGAAACTTTCAAGAAAGGGGATTATTTTTAGACGTCTAACATGCTATAACTAATTACGTTTAAATAATTTTTATAGGACAAAAGCAATTTAATAATATACCAGATTAGTATTCAGCACCATTAACAGTAAAGATCAGGTTTCATTTCTCAATCTATTTGACTCCAAAAACTACCCCACAGATGGGCTTATTCACTTTCATTTCCAATAGATGTTGCAGTATTTTTCATCTTTTTTTCTTCTTGTTCTTTCACAGGGTAGATTTTAAGAAAAAATGTATTCTAAGAAAAAATGCAAATTACATAATTATGTTATGTAAACATCTACCCAATTTCAAATATTTTAATTATATTCATGGTGAAGCTGTGAAAAAAGGTTCATCTGTATGACCACATCAATTAAAAATGTATCTACCTCAGATATGAGAAAAAACAAAGCACTAATTTTTTTGTCCCCTCTGAGACAGGGTCTCATTCTGTCATCCAGGCTAGAGTGCAGTGGCATCATCACAGCTCCCTGTAACCTCAAACTCCTGGGCTTAAGCAATCCTCCTGCCCCAGCCTCCTGGGTAGCTGGGACAACAGGCATGTCACCATGCCTGGCTAATTTTTCAATTTTTTTGTAGACACTGGGTCTCACTCCCACTCAGGCTAAAACACTAATTAAAAAAAAAAAGTGGGAAGGATTTTGGATACTTTAAAAACAACTATATTCCATTGACCTCCTTTTAAAATTGTTTAAGATGTAAAAGAATATCAGTCAAGTCAAAAAATATAAATCAAGAGATTACCTATGGAAAATTTCTAACACATTTTATATATTCAAAAGAGAAGTTAACTAATTGGTAAAAGTCAATCCAATTTAGCCCATTTTATATATTTATTTATATATGCGTATTTAGACTTCGAGTAGAAATGATGTTTTACCAGATATCTCAGGTAACACTACAGCAAACACAGGCAAATTTATCTAATCTACGTGGAGAATGGGGGCGAGAGGGGGGGAGGGCTGGGCATGGTGGCTCATGCCTGTAATCCCAGCACTTTGGGAAGCTGAGATGGGAGGATCATTTTAGGCCAGAAGCTCAAGAACAGCCTGGGCAACAGAGCAAGACCCTGTCTCCACATACAAACACACACACACAAAGAAATAGCCAGGCATGGTGGCAGGCATCAAGTGCCAGCTGCTTGGGAGGTTGAGGCTTGAGCCCATGAGTTTGAAGCTACAGTGAGCTATCATCGCACCACTGCACTCCAGCCTGGCCAGCAGAGCAAGACCTTGTCTCTAAAACAGGTAAATTTAATTGAGTTTAAAAACAGGGGAAAAACTAAAATGTTTGTGTATGTTGTATTAATATACATCCTCATCTTAAAACTACTCTACTCCATTTGAGAACTAATATAATTCTGTGATTGAGAACATGGACTCTAAAGTCAGAACACCGGGGTTTGAATCCCAACTCTGCCACTTACTAGCTATGCAACCCTAGACAAATCATTTAACTTCTGCAGCTTCAGTTTTCTCATGTAAAAGGGAACTGGTAACAGTACCTATATCATAGAATACTTGTAAGGATTAAATGGATTCGAGTATAGGATTCAAAATGGGGCCTAGTATTAACATATAGCAAGGAAATATGTTAGATACTACTTAATCCATCTCAATCTTGTATTTTACTGCTCTGCTTTCCTTAAACTAAATCCTGCTTACTTTTATACATCAATAATGACTGAAAATTAATTTAAAACTGCAATCAACTGTAACACTCAAAATCTCCTACACTAAGTAAAAATATAACATTAAACTAGTACTTCTTGAGTGCTTTTTATTTAATGTTTGAAGGTTTGATAAACTCCAATAACTCCATAAAAACCAAGGAATAAGATATTTGAGTCAATGTTCCAATTAAAAAGGTTATCGTATAACATATAGTTTATAAATCTGAGATAGAAACAATATACTTAATGCTAAAACTCTACTGAGCAGAATTAGAATGCACTTGGAAATGGAGGCACTGAGAAGATCAAATGGTCATCTATAATAATGTGATAGCTCCACATAGAGAAAAGAGAATGGGATTTGGTGTCCAAAGGACTTTAGTAGGAACATAAGGTGATAATCACATGTAACCTTAATAAAGAATCTGAAATCACCGCAAACACAAGAAACAGTTTTGTTTTTCCAGTCCCTATCACCAATCGTGGCTGGTCAAATCTCCCTTTTCTACCTCTTAAGGACATCTTGAAAAATCCCTGTAGCTTTCAGCTATTAAAAAAGTTCAGTCCAATTTACTGCAGTTTAAAACTTTAATCTGCAGTCTCATAATCATCTCCTTCCTCTCGAAATTCAGACTTGGCCCAGAGTCCAAGACAGTGCACCTGGAGGAAGGGGTGTGGTCTGATCTAGGGGAAGGATGGGAGAGACTAGAATAGCTGTCTCAGCATTGGAGTACTTGTGCAGGTATCTGCGGTTGCTGCTACTTCCTGGCTAATATTGATTCTACTGTCTCCATCACAGGCAGCCAAATGATGGCTTTTCTTCTGAGGACAAGTAGAGCTCTTTGGTGAATGAGGGGACTGAGGGCTCTTACTCCCACCTAAAGATTTGCTTCAGCTAGCCTCTTCTACTTTTGCTCCCTTCTTCAACAGAGCCAGCCCTAGCAAGAAAGCTGAAGTCTTGGTTCTGCATTACCGACCTGAACAGAAACCCACTGCCAACCTCTCTGTCCACAGATTTCTAATTTTCTTTATCCCTTGCTCAAATAGGCACAGACAAACCAGTCAGCTGCATAATGAATATCACCTAGGTAACCAAGACGCCCCGCTCCATTTTTGGCTAATATTTTTAATATCGGAGACTGGTTCTCTTGGACTTCCCCACAATAACCTTCTAAGAGAAGGACACCCCAAGGGAAGGAGAAGGGAGGAAAAACTACGATGCTCCTCTCCAGTGACTACTGTATGCAAAACCCCTCCCCCCAACTTCTGACCTAATTCTGCCACATCTTAATAAGCCCTGGAGAGGATTCTGGCCATTAAACACTTGGGCTTTCTTTAGGATATGGAGTTTTTGACTTGACTTTATACTTAAATTTGAGGTCCTAGTTACTCATTCTGAGATAACAAGGAAAAGTCTGATTCTATTTGCTTTTTACACTTAACTTGTAGGACCTTTGTGACAATTACCCTGTACGACGATTAACTTCATTAGCCTCAGACTCTTTTTTTTTTTTAAAGATACACACAGACACGCACATATATACATACATCTTTAAAAAAAAAAAAAAAAAAAGACAGGGTCTCACTCTTTCTTTTGCCCAGGATGGAGTGCAGAGGTCTGATCACAACTCACTGCAGCCTCCAACTCCTGGGCTCAAGCGATCCTCTCACTTCAGCTTCCCAAGTAGCTGGGACTACAGATGCATGCCATCACACTCAGCTCAGATTCTTGATGTACAAAAAAGAAAAAGCAACACAATTTCCTATGTCCATTTACTAGTACTGATGATACACAGAAGTACTTTGTAAATCCAAATGTGAATATTAATAACGTAAATAAAGATACATACATTTAGAAGGTATCCAGGATTAGATTTAATTTTCAAGGACCCTATCTACATATACAGCCATTCAAATTTACTTTTTAAGATAAAACTCTGTCCAACTTATTTCTCTTTCATAAATATTCATCTTCACTAACAATTATTAAGATGTGGCAAGTACCACGTTAAATGCTTAACTGTACTCTTCCATTTAGTCCTCACAATAACCCTGTAAGAGAGGACTATTATTATCCCCATTTTACATATGAGCAAATAAAGCTTACAGAGATTAACTACTTTGGCTCACAAACCTAGTAAGCAGAGTGTAATAAGATACAGAATACAATAAATAGATAACTAAACATAAATAACCCAAGACGTAATTAACCGTTTTAATTATTTGGTATCCAGATAAATAGAAAGTCACTGTAATCACATCAGGATTTCTTTACTCTTTTAAGAACACCTTCTTTGTGTAAAGATTTAACTTAACCTTAACTGAATGCCTTTCTTTGTTGTCCTCCTCAAATATATGAACAGAGAAACTTGTTGCAAACCATTTACTCTTCTATGCAAATTGATTAAATGCTAAGAAACAGCAAGGAAGACTGAATAACTTTAGGAAGGGCAAGGCTTAGCCAACACAAAGTTATTATGTCACTTCACTAATAAACAGCATTATTGCTGTAAGAATAGATGCACGCGAGTAGGGGAGTGTTTCTCTCTAACAGTATATGCTACTCCATTTAACAAATTTTTAGTTTTGGAAAATGTAGTTTAAAGAAATTTGACTCATGCTCTTTATATTTTAAATACTTAACTTTATTTTTAGAGAGAGAAACTCCACTGTATTATCCTTTGCCCTAAAAGAAAAACATCTGGCCATCGTTGGGGGGAAAAATAAATTTTCCTCTACCCTCTAAGGTTCAGTAATTGGGGTCTGAGGCTTAAACTGTCAAAAAACAAAATGTGCAACAGAAATAACAGATTTTGATTCACAAATGTACAGAAGTCCACAGAAACACATGATTCAAGGCGGTCATTAGAATTTGGGGCTTATATACCATCTTAATATGGAAACTAGGCGGGCACCGTGGCTCACGCCTGTAATCCTAGCACTCTGCAAGGCAGAGGCAGGAGGATCCCTCAAGGTCAGGAGTTTAAAACCAGTCTGAGCAAGAGCAAGACCCCGTCTCTACTAAAAATAGAAAGAAATTAATTGGCCAACTAAAAACATATAGAAAAAATTAGCCAGGCATGGTAGTGCATGCCTGTAGTCCCAGCTACTCGGGAGGCTGAGGCAGGAGGATCGCTTGAGCCCAGGAGTTTGAGGTTGCTGTGAGCTAGGCTGACACCACGGCACTCTAGCCCAGGTAACAGATTTAAAATTTCTAAAAAAAAAAAAAAAAAAAAAAATAGGGAAACTAGAGAAGAAGAAAGGGAACTTACACTAAAAGCAAGGAATTTGGGAAAGATAAATGGGCCCTTAGAAGACCAGAGACAAGATACAATAGTTTGTAGCAATGTCTGCTTAGGTGTGGGACCAAATTCTTTCCTGTGATATACTCAATCATCTCTGGTTGCAAAACTCCCAAGGAGGAGATTCATGCCCACTGAAGTTTGTAACAATTGAAGTCGCAGAGAGGAGATTTATGACAATTGAGTTCTTCCGGGAGGCTCTGCTTCTTGGTAGACAAGGGAGTTCAGATAAAAAGCCTATTCTCACATGTCTTCAGCCCAAAATCATTCCTGTATCCCAGGAGCACATTCTGGACCCCTCTGCTGTGAACAGATACAAATATCTGAACACTGACTTTGTATAAAGCAGGGCATTGGTACTGTTGGCAATACAAAGGAGCTTATAATAAGCTGAGAGTGTAAGACAACTTAAACTTTAATTTTTCTGTTTTTTAATACTCCTACAACAACAAAGGAATTTTATATTATAACATTTTTTCAACTGGCAGACTGGCAAATATTTAAATAGACTGATATATGTTAGGAGGGGAGCATGTGCTCAAACACTGTTGGTTGGCACGTGAATTGTTAAGAAGATTCTGCAGCGCAGTCTGGCACTTTCTACCAAATATGCATGGCTTCTCTTACAGTAAATGCATTTCTAAGAATTCATCCCATAAAATAAAAAGAGTCTCACAGGACATGTACAAACACCAGAACACTGCCTGTAATGTAAAAGAAAAACCTGGAAACATCTATTCATCAATAGAGGATTGGTAAGTAAAATTAAGGTATATCTATACAATGGAATGATCAACTACTAAAAACAATGAGACAGCGAAATGTACTGACATAAAAAGAGTCCCTCTATATGCAGCAAAAATAGAAATTTAAATAAAAGGATGTATAGTATGACCCCCACTTTAGGAGAGGAGGATGGGGAAAGAGAAAGAAATGAAGACAAATAGAAAATAAAGTTATACTTATCTCTATATATGTAATGTCTATTAACAGAAAAAACACACTATTCTATAGTAATACGCAAGCTATACCGGAGTTTCACCCAGCATATTAACATATTAAAAGCTCTGAGAAGGTTTATAGTAAAAAATTTAATATATTAATAGATGGTATAAAAAATACAAAAATATTTTCTTCAAATAATGATGCAGGAGAAGAGATAACTTTAAGGCTTGGACCACTGAAGAAGGCTTCAGAGAAGACAGGAATTTACACTATATTTTAAAGCATTCTGATGGGCAAAGAACCAGGGAAAGTCAAAGGTAGCACTGTCCAATATAAAGCATAATTTTAAATTTTCTAGTTGCCATATTGAAAAAGTAAAAAGAATCACATGAAATTAGTTTTAATATATTTAATTCAATGTATCCAAAATAGTATCATTTTAATATGCAACCAATATTTTTAAAGCATGAGATATTTCATATTTTTTGTTCTATCTTCAAGTCTAGTGTGTAATTTACACTTTATAGCACAACTCAATTCAGACTAGCCACATTTCATGTGTTTAAGAAGCCACATGTGGTAGGGGGTACTGTAGTAGACAGTACAGGTCTAAGGATTCTGAACTCAAACCCAGAACTGGACATTTAGGTGACTTAGGCTAATAAAATAGTAGTAGGAAATGAAAGAGGCAGAAAAGGCAGACTAGGCCAGAGCAGAAGGCCAGTCTGAGATAACTTGGATTTTATATTGTAAGCAAATAAGAAACCAAAGAAAAATATTTAACAAATAGGGATGATGACTAAAGCACTATTTCAGGAAGATTAACTGTTTTTCTTTACTAAGATACACATAGAAATTCAACATGTAATTTTTCCCCAACATTTTTATTACATGAAAGATTACTGAAATGGAGATATAAAAAATAATCTGTCATCCAGTGACTGTATTTTGTCAATTTGGTGTACATTTGGCATACTTCTGGATAATTATTGTTGAAATATTTTTATTTTGACATTTTTCAATGATTTTTTAAAAAATACAGACATGTTAAGAACCAAAATGGAAGTCTTTACTGCCTTTTTTTTTTTTTCTTAAAGAGACAGGGTCTCACTCTCTTGCTCCAGGCTACAGTGCAGTGGCATGATCATAACTCACTGTAACCTCAAATTCCTGGGCTTAAGTGATCCTCTTGCTTCCTGACTAGCTAGGACAACAGGTGCTCACCACCACGATCGGCTAATTTTTTTTTTTTTTAAGACAAAAGGTCTCACCATGTTGCCCAGGTGGTCTCAAACTCCTGGCTTCAAGCAATCCTCCCACCTCAGCTTCCCAAAAGCCTTTACTTTAAATTTCCTATCAGGAGCTTCTTTTAGCTAGGTATCTAAAAAAATCCTTAAATACAAATTTAAAACACACAAGACCTATACTACTAAAATATATCACAAACAATTTTCATTGCTAATAAGAAAACTACCTGCAAATTTTAACATACATAAAACAGTATCACAACTATGCAAGTCTCCTACAGATTTAACTTAAAAATTGAGAGTCTACTCTCACATTTCAGATACTTTACCTAACAGCTAAAGAAAAAAAATTAATGCTCAAAAAAGGAGGTAAGAAAGCAGGTTATGAGAATAGTATCCCTGATCAGAAGCTATACTCCCTTCGTTATTTGCAAGGCCTGCCAAGGTTGGAAGAGTGACTTTTCAGCCAAAAGTCAGAAAACCAGTCATGTCATTAGGACCAAAAGCATTATATGACCCGCAATCTTGGCAACTAAACTCTCTGCATGGAATTCTCTCTTTTTTTTTTTTAAAGTAGAAAAATGATCTTAAAGTTTACCAAGTCCCTTTTACTTTTTAAGAAAACAGAAATTCAGGTAGGTTCAGTGTGGCATTCAAGACTACACAGCTACTTTCAAAAGTGGAGAAATTAAAGTAAAAAAGAAAAAAGATTGCACAGCTACTTAGTGGTAGAACCAGTACTAGATATTATTTATAAAAAATTAGAAGCCAAAACTTACTCATTTTGCTACTTATTAATTTTTTATATTTCCCAAATTATCCACAATAGATATATTGCTTTTATAATTTCTTAAAGGCGGCAAAAACTGTTTGCTTTAAAAACTGCTAAATACTTCAAGAAACATTTGCTTTCTCCTTTCTTGCTTAAGGTCCCACTCTGCAGGACACTTTCTCAAGAAAACCTTCCACAGCACCTGCATCCTAGACAGGCCAGCTTCCCTCATCACACACTGGGACTTACCTTTTGTAGATCTTAGCATAACTACAATTAGATAATTATTTAATGTCTATCTTCTCTACGGAGGCCTTAAATTGGCATTTCTCAGGGCTGTGTTCTAGGCTCTTTATGTATATACCAGGAGTTCCTGATATGATATCCATCTTAGCAACAGGAATTATATAAAAAGTTGTTTTATTTGTATGTTTTTCTTCAGATTCTAAAAAAAAAAAGACCTTAAAAAGGGTTAAGAATCAAAAAATAATGAAATAGTAGATATGTTGTTTACCTGCCCAGAGCCACCTTTTCTTTGGGGAAATCACACTTGCTCCTCCCACATGGTTCCACCAAGACTATCAGTCCTGGTATTTAAACAGCTCCCTGACTGCTCCAGCAGGCCCAGGCCTGGCCAATAATGGCACCCCATTCTCCACGAAGGCCTAATGAGATTCTCCAGGAGACAAGACACATGCACCTGGAAAAGAGGTGCCCTATTCCCCTCCTGATTCCACAGCAGTCAGGCCCATTCAAGCCTAGAGTTGCCAGTGGGCCTTCTCTGCCAGATGAATGCATCTGCCTGGAAAATGAGGCCCCAAAAGTGGAGAACAGAGAAGACAGAACACCAATTACATTATTTGAACATTTAGATCCAGCCATGCCTATTTCTAGTCTCTTTTGCAGCTTTTTTCCCCTTTAAACTAATTTGAGTTGGGTTTGTCACTTGCAAGCAAAAGTTACTTGAGAGAGCCACCCAATTCCCATTGCTGGAATATAAAACCTATACAGTAATCACTCCCAAATGGCTATCTCCAGCCCAAACCTCTGTCAAACTCCAGATCCATATGTACATTTGCCAAGTGGAAATCTCTACTTACTTGTTTCAGAGACACCACAAACTCCGTAAGATCAAGATTACACTATTTTCTTCCACAAATCAGCTTTCCATTCACATTTTTCATCTCAGTCAACATGCATCTACCCTGCTTTCCAAGCTAGAAACCTGAGAGTTATTCTTGCCAACCCATTCCTTCTCTCATCCTTAGCTAGTTACCACCTGCGGTCCATTCAAGGCCCTAATTATCCTCCACCATCTTACGTAGTAAGTGCCAGGTCAGAAATGCCTATGAGTTTCAGTGTATTCAGTCTTCCTCTCTTCAAACTGATTTTCCAATGTGTAACTAACATCCCCCTAAACTGCAAATCTGATTATTTTATCCCTATACCTGGCATAACTCATCCTCCTTTATAAGGCAACAGCCAATTATACACAGCTAGGGGAACAGCCAAGCTCCACTCTTTCAGACATTAGTGGTATAACAAATCTATACCATGAGAAAACAAGGTTCATCAGAAACACAAAATTATAAAAGGAAGAGTAACAAAGTCCACATCAGAGTAAATAAAAGATAATAAAAAATAGTTTCCTTATCTATTTCGTGTCTATTCATTAGTTCTATATGTAACTGCCCATATGAACTTGGTTTAGGGATCCACTTTGCCCACCCTGAGAGGCATTCCACCGATCTCTTCTTCTTATGCCCCTAGTGTTCTCTTCAAACAACAGTACTGGGGATCTTTAGGCACATCATTTTGTCTTTATTTTTTAAGAACAGTCTTTAAAATATTGGCTGTAAAAACTGATGCACATTATGATTTAGTCAAATATCCAAACACATTTTTGGATTTACTTTTTACAAACTAAGTATACCATAATTGTTAATGCTATATAAACACT
>CAUYRT010039701.1:0-29403 GCA_963574885.1 Lepilemur ruficaudatus | reverse complement strand
ACTGGGTGAAACACCAGTACTATGTTGAATAAAAATGGTGACAAAGGATATCTTTACCTTGTTCCTGATCTTTGGGGATCTCAGTCTTTAACCATTAAGCATAATGTTAACTGTAGGGGTTTTTTTTTTGTTGTTGTTGTTTTTGTTTTGAGACAGAGTCTCACACTGTTGCCCAGGCTAAAGTGCCATGGCGTCAGCCTAGCTCACAGCAACTTCAAACTCCTGGGCTCAGGCAATCCTTCTGCCTCAGCCTCCCGAGTAGCTGGGACTACAGGCATGTTCCACCATGCCCGGCTAATTTTTTCTATATATTTTTAGTTGGCCAATTAATTTCTTTCTATTTATAGTAGAGACGGTGTCTCGCTCTTGCTCAGGCTGGTCTCGAACTCCTGACCTTGAGCGATCCTCCACCTCGGCCTCCCAGAGTGCTAGGATTACAGGCGTGAGCCACCATGCCTGGCCTAGTCTTTAGATCTTCAATCAAAAGTCGCCTTTTCCACAAGGCTTTCCCTGACCATATCTCACTGGCCTCCCACGGCACGTTCTTTCCACTGTCTATTTTCTTCCTGGGTCTGCATAGAATGTAGCTACCTTGTTCCTTCATTTCACCTGCTCTCTGCTTCCCTCTACTAGAGGGCAAACTCCATGCGAGCAGGGCCTTAGCCTACTTCCTGCCTTGCTGTGTTCTCCTCCCCACCGCCATCTATACAGCACAATGACTGTCACACAGCAGGCACTCCATAGATACCTGTTGAATGAATGAATTCCTAAATCTAGTTATTCTACGCTATCCCTCAACTTAAAAAAAAAAAAAAAAGCTAAGGAAAAAAGAAAACCCCCATCACTCAAAGCTACAGTATCACAAGGTACAAATCCCAGAGTGATTTGCAACTGCACATGACCAGGCTAAGGTTACAGAAATGACACATTTATGCTGAGATTTCAGGCATCAGAAATTGAAGTGGGTTGAAGGCTGGAAGAAAGTCTCCCTCGTAAGTTTCAAATCGTCCCCGAGAGGCCCACCCTGTCCTCTACGAGCGGTCTCAAACAATGTCTGCAACCCATGACTTCTTGAACTTCCTTCTAACGTCACTCACCCCTGGGGCCAGGTGCAAGAAGAAGAGGAGGTACTGAATTTCTTTGCAGGCTGAGCTCTGCTACTCTGGACGACTCCGAAAAACCACTCGTAAGTATTCTATGTTAACCACAGTTCATAATTTTGTCGCAGGTGTTTGACTAAAAAGGGGACAGAGCCTTTTAAGATAGTGCACCCATATTATGTCATTGTGTACATTCCATACCATACCTAAAAGCTGACAAAATCCTTCCTTTCTATGCCATGGCAACCAGGGGAGTTAATGCTGCATGATTTTGCTAAGAGCATCCTATACGCTCCAAAATGTTCGCCTTTACAAAAAAAACATGTTAAAGTAGAATTTTAACACAACTTGTCATAAAAGCTGACACTAGTACACTGGAGAGGAAATCAAATGACATGAGTTGTACCTGGCAGTTCAACAGAATATAGGATAAATACTCTTTGTAAGGCAGCCAAAGCATTGGTTAGAAGTTCAAATGAGGAAGATGAAGTGAATGAATATTCAAAGTATACTATACCAAATGATTTTTCTATAACTATAAAAAAAAATCATTAAAATGCGCTAAGCTTCACAAAAAGCAGCATGGTGGGGTGAAATTGGTGCCAGTTCTGTTTTGGACACTAATTTACTTCTTGTGTGGCTTTGGAAAAGTCATGAATCGTCTCTAAAATACATTCTAAGAAGAAGATGGAACGGATTCAATCATCTTGAAGTTTATTTCCAGTCCACACACTCTTTGAGGCTGTGAATGTTTCTGGTCATGCACCCTGGCTGGACAGACACAAAGAAAAGGTTGAACTCACCCCTGCCTTGCTCATTATCAAACAAATGCTACGAAAACCGCTTCCTTTAGCAAAAACGAAGGTGTGGGGTGGTTATCCTCCGCTTTGTTGCATCCGTTCAAATAAAGTTACGTTTCTATAGACTGCAGGAGGGTGAGTTGATGTAGTAATTACCTGTTACTCTTGACAAGTAAGGTAATTAATGTAGCAAAATACCACTGCAATGTGTGTAAATTTAGACCACCATAATTAAAGCACCCGTCTGTTCAACAAACTGTTCAATTAAGAAAAAATATTGACGGTGTACATTTTTTGAAATTAGAAAACGTATGGAATGCACGAACCTCCCTTGGTTGACATCCATTTCTAGAGCGCTTTCTCAGTGGGGTGCATCCATAAAGGCTATTTCATGGAGTAACTTCCACTAAAAACACAGAAGTGTTTTTGTACATATACCATTAAGACAAGAGTCTCTCGTGGAAGTATTTTATTCACAATTCTCATTCGATAAAACACACACCTGTCAGAAAAATGAATTCTAGGAGTAGCTGAAGCCCGAAACCATTGCAGGTAGCAAAAATCAGGGAGATGATTATTGTGTAACTATCTGGGTAACTAAGCCTATCGTCAAGTACCGTAACCAGAAAGTACCATTGTCAACTGGTCAATTTTAAAGAGTTGGGGAGACTGACCACTCCGTGCGCAAATAAAATAGCTGCAAAACTCCTGGTACTCTGGACAGACACACGATGGTATCAAAGCTGGCTTCATTATTCTTTTACTTTTGCTTCTCCCTGTGTCTACTGGCCATTTCATTCCCAGACCCAAATGCTAACATCTTGAACAAGGCCAACTGCCTCTTCCTACTTTATAGCACTTTATAGCAAAACTTACCTCCTTGCTAACCTGCTCTAGAAAATCTCTAGCCACACCAAGAGTGAAATATCCAAAGAAATTAAATCAGAACTGCCGTAAGACTAAGAAGAGAGAGAAAAAAAAAATCTGTTACCAGTTCAGCAAAAATGCGGTTACCTCTAAACACATTCATGGGGGGAAAAGAAAATGAAAAAAATAGAAAAGTGCTTCTGATATCTACACGGTGAAGCAGAAAAATGGTCAGGATTTCTCACAGCTTGCTCTGAGAAGGAAACCCCCAGGGTTTTTTCTCTAATTATTCTACTCAGATAAATTCAGAGGAAGACACAACAAATTGGCCTGAATAAAGAAACAGCTGGAATTCAGACTAAACAGTGAGATATGAGAAAGAAATGGTATATAATTTTGATGTTATTTAATGATGTATATGCTTGGAGTTTTTTGGTTGTTTTTTACATTTTTGTGTAGCATATCTTACCTTAGGAGATGTGAAAGTCCACAGAAGTAACTAAAAGGCAACTTCAAGCAAATTCTCAGCTTATCATACTGAAATTAAGTCCCAAATGTTCCGTATCTGAGAACTTGGATATATCCCCAAGTAAAGAATACAGAGCACAAGGAGACATTCTAGACTGAAACGCGGCGAGGAAATGAAACGGAGCGTTTCTCCAAGTCAAATACTCCCATTTCACACTTTGAAATAATAACAACATCATTAAAAGACAAGGATGAAGAAATCACTTGTCCTAGCTGTTGATATAAACAGAGCTTGGACAGTCCTAGCAGAGAAGATGATTTTAGAAAAGTAGCCTTAGAATTTTTATTACATGGCGGCATCGGAGTGTTAACTTCTAAAATGAGGATTTAAGAAACATTTCGTATCGCTTCAAAGGAGGCTAAATTTAATTACGGTACAGGCAGAAAATAAAGAGACATGATTTGGGGTTCTGATGGAAGATCCATGGATTGCAAACTAAAATTTTTGATTCTCCAAAGAACAGCGGGAAAGCCAATACTGTTCTTTCTCACAGGGTAAACTTATTGGGGCTGAAATCTCTAAAAGCATCTATTTCAAAGCTTACATCTGATGGGCTGTGATGATATTACAAAATATTACTGAACCATTTCACCATGATTCTGTCACTTGATCCTCACGAACTATTGAGGTAAGACCAATCCCATCTTACAGACAAGTAAACTAAGGCCCAGAAACAGCTAAATGATGTGGATCAGTTCCCAGAAGCTCAAGTCCTGGAACAATTTGTTCTCCCTGGAATGGGATAAATACATCTCTGATCCCCATTGAATCAATTTATCCAGAACACTTCAATGATATGTTTGCCTTAGTCCTTAGGGTTCTGGCTTGTGTCTTAAAAATCATACCTTAAAATTACCAGGGATGGAGGTTAATATGTTCAAAAGCAAGGGTGGTGTAAGTTGTTAAGTAATCACCCAAGAAGGGGAAAAAAAAAAAGACCTGGTTTCAAATCAGGCTTAGCCATTTAGCAGAAATACCAAACTGGAACTTGTGGCCCTATGAACTCAAAACAGCTTCAGAAGCCAGTTATACCCAGAATTTGCTCTGCCCCAAAGAGGGCTCAAGGGAAACACCACCACCATCTTCAGTTTCCAACTTTACATAAATCAAGTCTTAGTTTAAACTTTCTTTTGGCCTTTTCCTCTTGACCCTTCAATGGCATCGCACCGTGGTCCTCTTTCATCTCGTGGACAGAATCTGAGAACCTTGGAGTGGGGGTGGCTGTGACGGGTCACGGACGCTCTCCAGATGTCGAAACTGATGCAAGAAATTGAAAAAAGGTGAGCGCAGGCTAAGAAGGGAAGAATTATCACAGTGATCCCTGTAATATTTATTCATTTTCTTTTACCTACAGAAACTGGAAAGCGAGTAAAATGCAGAATAGATTCTTCATCCTTTTTCGTTCTCAAAATTAATAAAAACTGGAGAAAAAAACTAAACGACCACTGGGCGAGCCAATGCAACTAAACTGATACCTAGGTGTTGACACGTGTGAGTCAGTGTTTCCTTGGTTTAAGCAAATTTAAAAGAGTTCAGTGGGCCGCAAAGATTCACCGATGTGAAGTTACCCAAATTTTGACATATATATGAACTTCATGCACACTGCCTTTTTACATAAGGGAAAATTATTTTAAACTGGACACGAAAAATGTGGAAAGTTAAGATGGATATGTAAAGCACTGTTGACTCCTAAAGGGGGTGAATGTCCTGTGGTATTTAACTCTAGCTTAGACACCCAGCAAAATAACAGTAATTTGAAACGCTTTTTGTTTAATTAGGTATATAAATATCACGTAAAGGGGAATATTATTTTTATGCGTCATGCACAGCACTGAAAACTATTTTACATAATCTCATTAACCCAAAGGTATCTGATAAAAACTATAATATTTTCAGCTCCCACAATGAGGTAGGTGCTTTTCAACCCCCATTTTAAGATGAGAAAACTGAGGCTTACAACAATATTAAATAACTTCCCCAAGGTCACAAAGTTACTAAGTAGCTAAGCCAGAATTTGAAACCAGATCTTTTTTCCCCCAACTTGGGTAATTATTTAACAACTATACTATCACACTTTAGAACATACCAGCAAATACGCCTGGTATAAGGTTTCCTGGTTCATGTTGACACTGGAAAGTAACGCAACTTGAAAAAACAACTTTGTTTTAAGAAGCTATTTTGAAATAAAAGCCATTTTTTGAGCCAGTAACATGAAGACATTATTTTTCAGGTTCTAGTTATGACTGTTACCCTATGAATGCTACAGACAGAAGCTTCCTTGCTAACTGGAGATCGTACTTTCCTCAGAATGGGGTATTTCTGTCTATGAGAATACAAAGCAGGACATCAGAATAATACTGCAAACATCTAAATTCTTCTGTCCTTCAGACTTCTATCTCAAGTTATGAGACGAAGCCACTTTGGCCCTGGTGTTTTACATAAGTTTGTATATAAGTTTGTCAAGAAATAAGTCAAGAATTCCAGTCTACACAGTATACAACACAGAATCAACACAGGCCAAGGGGGGGAAAAGGAAAGCCTGTGTTTGAGATCGAATGTCAGTGAACCACCACAAAGGAGGACAGAAAGTGGCCGGATAAAGAGACTACTCTGGGTCACTGGCTTCTCTTGTTCCTTTTGCCAGGGGAGAGAGAATATTAACATCAGACGCTCCCAGAACAACGTGGCACACAAATGCCGCTGGGGAGAGGGATTCGCGACCTATGGCATCACACGCCATGATGCAGGAGTCCCCTCTTCTCTCGCAGTTTCACTTTCTGCGGTTTCAGTTACCCACAGTCAACTGGTCTGAAAATATTAAATGGAAAATTCCAGAAATAAGCAATTCACCAGTTTCAAATTGCATGCTGTTCCGAGTAGCATGATGAAATACCTCACCAGCCAGCTCTGCTGCACCCTGGACATGAATCATCCCTTGGTCCAGCGTATCTGCCCTGTCTACACCACCTGCCCGTGAGTCACTTCGTGGCCCGTCTCAGTTACCAGATCCACTACTGCGGTATCGCAGTGCTTGTGTTCAAGTCACCCTTATTCTACTTAACATTGGCCCCAGAGCCCAAGAGCAGTGATCATAACAATTATACCAGCTGTTACACTTGTTCTATTTTATTATTAGTTATTGCTGCTCATCTCTTACTGTGCCTAATTTATAAATTAAACCTTGTCACAGGTATGTATGTACAGAAAGAAACACAGTGCATACAGGGTTCGGTACTGTCTGTGCTTTCAGACACTCACTGGGAGTCTTGGAACATATTCCTGAGGACAAGGGGAACCACTTACAGGACTACTTAGAGTAGTACTATAGGACACTAACAGAAAGAGCAGAGAGGGTCATGGATTGGTTGGCGAAATAGTCAAGCTTTTGCCAGCTTCTGATCTCAAGTTATTTTTTCCTTCTTTCAGATATCTGCTCCCTTGTCAAAACCAGCCATTCTTTCTTTCCTCCTTCCCTCTGCTCCATCACTGATCTTGCTGGTTTCTGGTTACAACATTGAAAACTCTTCCTTTTTCTGCCTCTCGCACCCCACTGATGTGCTATTTGTATCTCTATCTTCGTGTTACTGTACGTGACGGTTAGGGGAACTGGGTACAGGCGAAGGCAGTGTCCCCCAAAGTTCTGGACTTGAACCTCTAGGGTGATTTTAGGTGGTACAGACACAGCAACAAATCACACCGAACTGCATACTTAGGAAGCTGTTCTGCTTCCGACTCCAACTCAATCCTTCCGATTATGCCAGGGCCATCGATGCCTCACTTGGGTGCTGGTCCAACACCTACATGCTACATGCCACAGTCTGTTTTTAACAAAGAGAGAACGTCTCCAGCTCAGTATCTTAGGCAGAAGTAGGCGAGGGCACGCAGAGAGAAGTGCATACCAGGGCTCTGCACATTACAGCCCATGGGCCAGACCCAGCCTGCTGTCGATTTGGATACAGCCCACAAGCTGAGAATGGATTTGATACTTACAAATGGGAGGAAAAATCAAAAGAAGAGTAATATTTCATGACATAAAAAAAAAATTACATGACAGTCGAACTTCAGTGTCTGTAAATAAAGTGTTGTCAGGACGCGGCCGTTCCCATTCAATTATGTATTGTTTCTTGCAGATCTGGGGCTACGGTGGTGACACTGGGTACACGGCCCGTGAAGTCAAAAACACGGGCTACCTCACCTTTGCAGGAGTTTGTCGACTCCTGTCCACACCACTGTTCTGCCCTCACAGTATTTGCTCCAGGTTACCGTCTAGCCGTGGCAATTGATACTTCTCTTTTTTCTTTTAAGGAACACTGTAAAGTCTTCTTTCCAAACAGACTCATCTATGTTCTAACAAGTGAGGGGACTTACGGGGACAGAGAGGCAAACAGAGTGCACATGGTATTTAGATCAGAATCACGGAAAATGTAACGGCTGAGCATGGCAAAATTGGAAGAATAATAAACGGTGGAGACGGTGGCAGGCAGGGAGGAGCTGGGATACAGAACTAAAGACTATGTAAATAAGACACCCAGAGGCAGCGATCTGTCTCTCCAGGTCAGAGTGGAGTCTGAAATGCGGACCCCTAGTGCACGAAGGTCAGGGAGACTACCCAAGAACATCGGGCTGGCCAGCCTCATCACCCAGAGCAGCAGATTCTTGTTTTACATCCACAAGATCCTGATGCACCGGCCAAGAATCCCCGGTCTGGCCGTTGGGCGGGCAGTCGATCCAAAACAACCAACACCGTGTAAGTCAGGTAAAAGAGCAGCAAAGGCCAAGAGGCTCAGCACGCGTGTAGCCCAAAGCCTTCACCGAAAACACCGCTTCCCGTTGGCATTGTGTCCCGCGTGACTTAAGAAGGTTCCCTTTGTTTTCCTTCCCTCCGATGGAAATGTCCTTTCCGAAATGCACCAAGCGTGAAACACTTGCTGCATCTTAGAATAAGTTCGCATCACCGTCGACAACACTTTACACTCCTTGATGTTTGATATGCACAGTGTTTATTCTTTAACAATAAAGTTTCCTCAACAGTTTGACTATACTCTTTTTAGAAATCTCCTTTTGTAAAACGCTCTTACGTTAGCGTATTTGCCTCTCCTTACGCTTACTGAATATGCATCTCTGCCGTGGCCTTTCAGCTAAACATTTTTCCCCCAAGACAGAATTGTTTTCTGGTGGTTCCTCTAACAACAATTTCTGTTGTTGAGTCATAGACGCTACTGCGGTAGTGTTAAAATTCATCAACTTTTTCTTTCCATATGATTAATGTTTTTAAAACACGCTAGTAAAACTTAAAGCTTAACCATATCTGAAAAATAAAAAAAGACCTGAAATGTTGAATTTTAAATTTTAAAAGTAGGGCTAGTACAAATGAATGTCATTTTTTCCACATCTGTACAGTATTTTGAACTGGTCATCACTTTTAAGGTGAATTATAATTAGTTCTATCTGTTATTGAGTCAGAGGTCTGAGACAAGACATTCCCCAAATTTTTTTTTAACCACAAAGAACGCCTTTTATTAAATTCTAAGTGCTCCCACCAACACAGATGCTAAGTTTCAGAAGACTCTACCAACTAATACTTATTTGTTAAGTATTAATTAATCCTTAGGGACCATCTACCAAATTGCCCATCAGAGCTCACAAATTAAAATATTTATGGCTAAAAGCCAAAGAACTTGACTTTGGTTAACCCCAAAAGTCTTACCTCGTGCTAATGACTGAATTAACTTCAGGCCTTTCTGATATATAAAAACAGCTGAATAAAATGAACATCTGAGGTTGTGTGCCCAACATCTTTTCCTCTAAACCCCCTATTTGGAAGGGACCAAGCTGACCACTAGGGAGTCTTGGGACTCTGGGGAAGCTGAGTCCACTCCAGCTCCAGGGGAAACACATCACCTCCTTGAATATGCCAACTAACATATCCCATCTCCCTGGTCATAGGGACGGTGGTATGTGTTGGAAACCTGTCCAACCACAGTTTCAAGAATTTTTCTGAAAATCTTAAAATTCCCTTTTCCTCTCTCCTGCATGCTAGAAGTCATCTTAAGACTGCAAAGAGGGCCACTCTAAAGCCAACACCACAGAAAGCAGAACGGAGAGAGACAGAGCGAACTGGATCAAGCCTCTCCTGCAGCCTGCATTCAAAGAAGGACTTGCCACTTACAGTGTCGTAAGCCTGCCTGAACTGGATGTTCTGTTGCATGCAACCAAACTCATCCTAACTCGAATACTGAAAAAAACTTACAACTCCTAACCCTAAAATTACAACTCCTGGGATTTGGGAACCCCAGGCATTGGGAACATGGCTCTAGTGAAAAAGTAGATTTCAGACATTTAGATGTGGGTATCAGAGCTTGTAAAATAACCAAGCAGGGTGCACTGATTTCAAGCTTGGTAGATGTTTTTCAGAGTTTTTGTTTTTGTAACCCCAGGTCCGGCCCATACTGTAAAAACTATGAAAGAGACCACCACCAGGAAACTGCCTAATGTTGGTCATCTAATGACGAGACAGCCATGCTGGCTGACACTGTTATGGCCCAGAGACACGAAGAGATGAGCTGACTCCAGGTGGCTGACTAGTGGCAAATACTTTCCACTAGCTCCGCATCAAAAAGCGCCACTTAACCATTTCATTAACATCCTCAATTTCCAGGGGAAGGGAGAGAATTCATTATCATAGAAGACCTGATTAAAGAATGACATAGACAGGAGGCTGGGGCAGGAAGATTGCTCGAGCCCAGGAGTTCAAGGCTGCGGTCAGCTATGATGGTACCACTACACTCCGGCCTGGGCGACAGAGTGTTCTCAAAAAAAGAAAAAAAAAAAAAAAGACATATACAGGGTTAACCTTTACAAGGAAGGTTAGGTGGTAACCAAAGGCACAAATAAAATGCTATGAGACTGAGATTTTGGTTTTTTTGCCCCAGGATTTAGAGGAGACAGATTGTTGGGCAAGTATAAGAAACTAAGCATCAATGAGAAAATGCTGGTATTTAGGACATGCACTTCGAATCAACCTGTTTGATTAAAGGGAAGGGGTCTGGCCAACACTGGAATGAAGCCCGGTGTGTCTGTCTCGGTGTAAAGCAGTCTCAGCTCCTGCTGCGTGCAGGAGGGAGGCAGGAAGCGGCGTCTGCACATGCAGGTGAGTGAGAACACGGTCCTTCTACCAACCAGTCATCTCCTCCTTGAAACGCGGAAAACGGGGCCCCCTTGAACCTGGCTCGGAAGGAGACGGTGAGAGAGAAAGAGAAAATTAAATTGCTATTTTTAAGAAACGTGAGTAGGTAACAGAAACCAGAGGCAGGAGAGGCGAGAAGACAGACCCGAGAGAAGAGAGGACAGGTCGGGCAACCCGGAGGTCACGATCTAGAGAGAAAGCTCTTCAGGGACAGTAACTACGTATGAGCAAATGCGAGTTAGAAGAACAAGGCTGTGGAAAACTCGATTCTGACTTCCTCTGATGCAAACTTCCGCCACCTCCCTGGTCTTGGATGCTCTGTCTGAGCGACGTGGAGGGAAATCACGGGAAGAGCCGATTTCCAACCCGGAGAGGAGAAAAGAGAACAGCACCGGGGAGAAGGAACATCCGTTTGCTAAGCCAAACTCAGCCACGAAAACAAAGCCTCCAGGAATCCTCACGGGAACTCCCACAGGGTAGAGGAAAAAGGGACAAGCCAATTTTATTGGAATCTCCGAAGTCAGAGTGACCTTGGTGGAGAAATGGCATCTCCAGCTATTACGACAAAGCCCTCAGTAATACGGCCAGTTGGAGACGCTCGGAAGAAACGTGAACAATATGCCAAGTTGACAGTGGCGTGAGGACCTGTGTAATTCTGCTAAATGTATTTTCTTAAAACGAGTGTCACCAGCTGTAAAGGGTTCCCACGCACTTCCCATCACTGGCAGTCTAAGTAGCAGGCAGCACCGAGGCCTTTTACTTTCAAGGTGTTCCAAACAACTCTAACCACTTAGTTAATGGCCAGGGAGGGCATCGAGAAGTAGACGTTTCAGGCTGCTAACACGGGCAAGTAATTTTTGTCAGGGTGACATTTTCTGGAACCCTAAAAAGAAATCGCTTAATGGCATCTTGCAAAGAAAGAGAAGAGGGCTCTGTATCTCTCAGCTCTTCCATCCACAGCACAAAACAGACTTGAGTGATAATACAACGTTTCTTGGGAGACAGGAAAAACAAAACACAACATTAAGGACCCAGAAGTGTGCATTGTTAACCTCTTCAGTAATTAAGAAGGCACACAGTGAAGTCAAAAAAAACTCCTAACTGCAATCGCTCATTGGCAAAAGCAAGGAGCTTCTCGTACAAGTCTCAGCAGATGAATGGATCTTCAAAAAGGAGAGAAATGTCACCCCGAAGGAAAAGTTAACACATTTATTGACCACACTCTTAGCCCCTATTTCACAGCGTAATGGTAATCTTGTTGAATGCTGTAAAATCCTATTATAAATCCGTTAACATTTACCAGAACATTTAAGGCTGCCAGGCTTCTGTGTGGGAATGCATTTTGGGGGGTATAAGATTCTCTGTGTTGGCCTGAACCTCACACACACTGGAAGTAAACCCCAGCTTTCCTCTCCTGCTCTCAAGCTGCGGCGGCGACAGGGAACAGAATCCTCCCGTCGGCTGCTCTCAGGAGAGACTGACGCCTGCCCTCCCCCTCCTCTCCCCACTTGCTAACTGAGGTGGGAAAGGCTCCCAGGGATACATATGTGAGCCTAAGAGGACAGCGCATGCTCATGAATAAGACACATATACAAATACACACAGTGCTCCATATGAATGTATATGGGAGTACATACATAAATACGTACATGAATATGTATACAAACATGAATATGTATAGGTGTGTGTCTGAAGCATGGCCTACAAATCTGTCACCTCCAACGTGCAGAAAGATTTTTCTTTATCTCCCAAGGCTGATTTATAGCCTGGTCTCCTCCTCCAGCCACTGTCTTCTCCCATCTCCCTCTCTACTCTGGCCTCCATGGCGTCAGAGCCCCATCTCCAGCCCTGGGTACCTTCACAACCTCCAGTTCAGTGTGTATTTCATCGTCTTCCAGAAAGACGCTGCCCCCTCGAGTGGCATCCAAACCTCAGCTCCTCTTTCCCCAGCCTGCCCTCTCTCCTCTTCTGTCACCAAGTGCTAAGAATACCAGCCCAATTCTCCCAGCTGTCTATGGCTTTCACACCAAGGCCAGCCCCCCCCCAAAAAAACATTAAGGATCTTCAGGGCCCTCCATCACCGCCTTTCCTATCCCTTCAAACACCCTGCTGCACATTCTCATTGGGGCTCTTCAGAACTATCAGTTTCCCCCTATCTGGGCTCCGCACTGAATTTCTATAAAATGATGACGGATGAATTATCCCAGAGCACAGCTCTGACCAAGAGACTCTTCTGCTCAAAATACCCCAGCTGTGCCCCCTGGCAGCATAGTCAGTCTTCAGAAGGCTGGTTCTTAATTCCCAGAGTCTAATTTGAAATCCCGGCTCCATCTCACTCCTCCGTGCCCATGGTAAGATCACATGACCTTCTCAAGACAATTTCCTCATGTGTATCGTTATCTATGGATGAAGACAGAACCCCCTTCCCTGGATGCTAATCAGGAGGCAAAAAATACCAAAATGCATTGTCAAGCACTAAGCTTGATGTCTCGCCCCTAACAAATGTTATCTGCCATTATTAATGTTACTGAATAAATTCCTCACTTCTTAACCTGAATTCGAGGTCCTCCATGGTCATATGCCAGCTACCTTCCCAACTCATTTCCTCCCTCCCCCTCCTACATTAGCTCTATGTAACAGTCAAACAGAATTATTCATTGTTTTCCTGGGGTACCAAGCTTTTTGGTCTTTGTTGCCCATTCACTCTGTTGCTATGAGCCAGAAAAACCATCTCCCTTCCTCTAACCCAAATATATAATGTTTACATTTTCAGCAAGCTCCAGCTTAAATTTTTTCATGGGAGCAAAGAAATATCTCACGCTTCTCTCAACATTTTATTCCTAAGGACAGAATTTGAGTAGGGTAAGAGGTGAGGGAATCAAATGATGGTTTCATGCACACAATGGGGTCTAGTGCATCTCTCAGAACACCAAAGCCCAACACTGGGTTAATAACTTGATCACCTTGAGCTCTTTTACTCTTAGTCACTTTTCTTGGTTAATTTAATATTGATATAATTGAAATAATGAATGATTTTATAGCTAAGACATCTAAAATTATATTTTTCTTTTCCCATTACAAGTAAGGATTTTAGATGCTTTAATGAGCCATCATCAGAACAAGTTTGAGCTATCAGAGAAACCACTTTATACCTAAATGACTTAATACTGCCTGTAATCTGTCTCTTTGAAATCGTATTGTTTGTTCCACAAAAAATGTATCCACTTCTTACCGTACGGTATGAACAAATGTATAACAATTCTTAAAAGTGATATATGTATCTATGATTATTATACATTGTAAACTCAATAACCACACCCCTGTGTCATCTTCAAACGGTATTTACTAAAGACCCGTAAGTTCACGCTGCATGACAACAACAAAGCCGCTGTTCAATCCAGCTTCTACTTATTTCAGCATCTAATGCTCTTAAGAGAATGGGTGGTTCTCTGTTAAATTGAAAAAGTTTGTAACGGTCAAAACAAGAAACTGACCCGGTTACAGTCAGAGGCTTGTAATGCCAATACCAAACCAACACCAGAACATACAATAAAAAGAAAAGTTCTGTCAATTTTTCCTGAAAGTCTGTCTCTATGCATTGCCCGTAGATCCAGCCAATGCAAAAGGGATGAAAAGTAAAAATTCTCTGCTGTAATACAGCCAATGCAGCCAGTGGATTTCCTTTTCTAACTTTATTTTTTTAATGTCCTGTAGACTCGTCGTAAATCATTTCCAATCTAATTCTCTGGCTTCCCAATTTTAACTGTCGGCCTTATTTAAAGAATGGCCTCTATATTTAACAGATTCCATATCCATTCTGAGAGCTAGTAAGCTAAAAAAGAAGATGTTCTAAATGCATCATTCAACTGCGTGACTTTTTAAGCAGCTTAAATGTTAAACGGCCCAATTGTCTTACCTAGCAGCGATCAGAAAACTGTATAGACGGCTTTCCACTAATGAGGAAAATCATAGCTTAGTGTGTATTCGACAGCTCGCCCGTCTAGCTTTCAGGTGAACTGTTTTTATAAATGTGTGTGTTCCCTCAATCCACCCAAGCACGCATCGCCTCATCACTGACAGAAAACAAAAATTCCAAAGAACATAACTGCAAATTTTCCTTTTATCTTAAGATATACATTTTAACACTGGGGTTTCTTTAAAAAAAAAAAAAAAACCCAGAGACAATTAGGGCTTTTATTAAAATCAAAAATTAAATGAAGTTTCCTAAAGCACAAGGTAACACTTGATACTTAGTTGCTCTCAAGGGTTCTCAGGGGACAAAAAGGGAAGAAGAAGAAGAAGAAAAAAAAAAAATGTAGTGGCAGTTACAACAAATTAACAACATGTAATAAAAATGCCATAAACATGCGGCGTACATAATAAATCTAATCAAGTCTACGAGGCGGGTGGATAAAAATGATTAACTGCCACTATCCTTGAAAAGAAAAGAAAAATTTTGTCCCCTGTTATTCATCACAGCTAATGTTCTGACCCTAAATCTCACATGTAGATCGAATGGTCTTTAGAGCAAGTAACACACTGTATACCAAGTAGAACGGCCTTTTCACTTCCTATTTTATTTTCTCAGAAATCAGGATAACAAATATGTCAGAGGTACTTTTTAACTTAAGGTGTGGCTTTGGGGGGATGTTAATAAAAGTTCTTAGAACCTTTGTGTGTATCAATAGAAATTTTAAAATAACCCCAAAAAACCTAGTCTTTGTTGTCTTGATAGGACAAAAATACTACCTGTCCTGGGGCAACATCCAATCGCTTTATATTGGCTGCCTGCATTCATTTCCTGGTTCTGACATGGTGCAAATTCTGGAAGGCCTCCAACCACTTAGGAACCCAGATGCTAAATCTGTAAGGTGTGCTTGTGAGTTCCACCCAAAGCCAATGCAGGAAAACGGAGGCTGGCCTACAAAGTAGGTTCTGTAGCTCACAGAGAGCTGGCGAACTTCCGTGAGTGGCACTCAGGTGCCTCCTGACAAAGGATCACCTTGACAGGCAGCAGTCTACGACTGCTTTGCTCTTAGAACTGCCGTGCCGAGAAGGGTCACCTAAAACGTGAGGACGAACGCCCTGACATGTACAAAGTAAATAAATACGTGAAAGAAAATAAGATTTAAAAAAAACTGAAGAGGTTCAAATGAACAAACTCCTACTTGTTCCTCTAACGAAAAACAAAGAGCTTTCAGAAACAGCTCCTCTGCGAGATGTAATAGAATATGGGTAAATTATAACAATTAAAAACCATTAAAGATAGAATAATTGAGAATACCTGTTTGGGTAACAATGACTTTCTTGAATTCCTCATAACAGAGGGTCTATTTTTAATCACTCTTTTTGCAAAAACTTGCATAATTTAACAATAATTGCGGATTTTTAATTTCGATACATCCACAAGAACATAAAGTGAAAACCATAAATTATACTAACTCCAGCTGTTAAATGTTGGCATTTTGTCTTTAAAAAAAAAAAAAGTTGAAAAATCTGTTTCCTTAAACCAAGGAAATGTGGGAAAAGGCCATCCTGCCAGTGGAAACCTTCAGCAGCAGAAAGCTCAGGCTGCGGTTTCTTGCCGAGGCAGCAAACTCCACTGAAAGAGAAGTTGCTGCCAACTCAAATACTGTTTGCTTTCACACCCAAGAACAAACTGTGTGCACGGCGAAGGCATGGACGGGCTCGGAGCAGCTGGAGAGGACTGCAGAAAGGTAACAGTGGTGTCAGAGCTACTGTAAACTGGTTCTCACTTTCCCATCAGCAAGCCAGCATCCAGGAAAACAACGCCACGCCTTCACCTTGCATCCCAGCAGCCCGCAGTGAAGACCTTCTACAATTCAACACCTCCCTCTTTCTAAGTCAACAAGCCAAGAGACTTTTCAGAAAAAGGAAAAAAAAAAAATCACCCAGACAAATGAAGCATGCACTCCATCGGTGGGATTGCAAGGGCCAATGAGGTTCGGGTTTAAAAGGAGTCACGAGGAATTTCCATATCTCAATGCAACATGCAACCGCCTTCTCTGTCAGCAGGAAATGCAAAGGAAGCGTTCGCTGCAACCTTGCAAACCAAAGGCAGAAAGCTCTGCCAAGGCAAATATTCCTGCAAGGGCTCTGCTCCAAAGACCCTCTGCATTACCCTCGTGCCCATCGATGGGCGTCAGTAGGGATGCCAAGGGGCAGGCAAGAATTCCACAGGAAGAGGAAAAAACCCTACGTCTCCAAAAAGCAAAAGGTTTATTCCATGATGACTGTCTGTTCTGGTTTCACGTAAACAAAGGCCAACTTCTTGTTGGGATGGAACCATTTCAGCCCCAGGTTAAAAATGGTGAAATGAGAAAGATTTTAAATTTTCCTTTGCCCATATTGCTTCGAAATAAATAGTTAAAATCACCGTGCAATGCCACGTAGGTGGGAAGACAAGAGCCCTCCCTCTGAGATGAGCTTCGTGTTATCAAACCCTGCCTCCCCATGGCTGGCCTGCTGCACGTCCAGAATCAAACACAGTTATTTTGAGAGTAAAAAAAAATCCTTTTCAAAGTAGAAAATCAAATTGTTTGCTTACAAACCTCTGCTCTCTCTAGGTTCCCCCTTCCCCTGAACACCATTACCTAAAACAACTCACAAAGAGGTCAGGGGCTCAAACCATGCCTATGAAGGAAACGGTGAATCTATACAGATGGAAGATCTAAACATTCCCCACCCATAATAACCAAGTTTACCTAAAGCAAAAATATCGCATCTTTCCAATTCTAGATTGGACCTGGTCAAGTTTCAATCTTAAGAGTCAACTTTATTGACTTCCTCTAGTTTAAAATTAGAAACCTTTTTTTCTGACTGTTTGAACCACCCACATCTACAGCCCCCACGACGAAAAAGTTTTAGGGTTTAGACACAGGTTGAAAAATCTGTCCAACCAAACAAAGACAGCCTTTCTTTCCAAATAAAAAGGAGTTTAAGAATTTGCCTACTGTTCTCCCAAGACACAATCGTGCATAGCAAATTCTCCCGGCCTCCAGCATGATTGATGCGGTTTCGTTCCTTTCTTTCATCACTCCCTACCTTGTCTGGTCGCTGGTGAAAACCATGGAGCCACAGACACACACGTCGGTCTTTCGCTTGTGCAGGCCTCAATTCTCCAGTGCCGGGCGGCTGCCAATGTCCTTGCAGTCAATGGTAAACAGGCCACCAGGTTCAAGTTAACTGCGGAGCGTTACTACACTGAACATCTGGTCATGAATGAACGGAATGCCCACTGACTCTCAGCATTGGGCAGCTGATGAAAAATTCAACATTTTCCTTGTTGGCACAGTTGTTTTGGAGAATTCTCTAGAGCTTCCTGAATTATATTAAGAAAATTTCACTGCAGCAATCTATATCTGTGAGAACAGCTGGTGTTGAAAGGGATCTGCTGCTCTCTCTGTGTACTGGGGGACCTCGTGTTGGATCAGGACACTCTTACTACGTTTGTCCTTGAAAACTTAGCCTTCGCTCAGAGGCACTGGGCAAAGGGAATGGCAGGAAAGGCAGCTCATGGTTGCTGGATTCCACGTGGCCAGACATCTTAATGCAGACTGGAAAATCTACTACCTAGACAGGAGGGCTTTAAGATCAACATAGTTCATTAGGCAAAAAGAACAGTCTCAGAATCTTCTTTGGAAAACATATCTACATGGTAATGAAAAATACTGTTGGGCTCTGAGATCAGATTGGTCCTATCAGCACTGTACATTGTCTGAAGATTTTCAGCAGAAAATAACAGTCCCTTATAAAACCCATCTAGATGCAGTGTGTCCAAACATTACTTTTTCACCACATAACTAATTTTAAACTCGGCAAAGCCTTTTATTAAACCTAAGGGTGACACAATTGGAGCAAATCAGATGTAATATGTTGTATTCTGTTCAGCAGTGGAAGAGGTCGCAGTTAACAGAGGTGTCCGGTGATGCTTAAGAAAAGAAATTCGCTAAAAATACAACAGTAGCATTTAAAGAAATTAACTTGTTAATGGATATATCTGATATATTATTATTCTTTTTTGTTTAAAAAAAAAGGAAGTGGTAAACTTAAGTCAAGCTAAATTTAGGCTATTATCTATGCAGCATAAATTTCACTTCTGTGTATAAATGCTAACTTGCATATTTCTCCATGGTAACTAAACTATGATTAAAACAACAGTGAAACCAGCCTTTAAAGCCACCTGTTTAACTAGGAACAACCTAATTTACAAAAATACTTAAACTTTGGAAATTTCATGGGCATCTATATCATGCTTTCCCCAGTAGAAAGCTCACTTTTCCATGAACACATAATTGCAATGTACTTGGCCCAGGTCGTAATCATCCTTTTTTTAACTAGTGTAATTTTTTCATGCATTGTTCATTCTAACATAAGTGGTATTTAAGATTATAAAGAATAAGACTCTAATAACTCTTTCCAAAAAGGAAGTTATTTTACCACTTGGAAGGGATTAATTTACCTAGAAAGTATCTTCACATTTTACAAAAAGAACTAATGAAAGAAGGGGGAAAATTCCAAATTGCAATGACTATTTGAGATGGCAAGACACATTTAAACTAATTTTTTTTTATTGAGATAGCCTTGTAATTTACTAATGAAGAAATGGGCTATTTTATTGGTGAAATTAAGGAAATAATTATAATATGTCCAAGAATAGTAAAAATGTAGGTATAAGCAATATTTTCTTATTTAATTATGAAACATAAAAGTAGATTTGAATGTGAATCATTTTGAGACCCTAGAACTAGGTTTCAAATTTAAATACTGAAAACCCCGTGAAGTTGAAACATAATCATAATAGGTCAGGTTTGGTGTGAAAATCATGACTCACATTCATGACACATATTCAGAAATGCCTCATACTAAAACTTTATTATAATCAAAAATTGATCCTCAGTCTTTTTTGTCTCCTGGTCTTTACATGATGTAATGTCTAAGGCTACATTTCACACAGTTAAGTAATGATGACTGTATAAGGCTCATGATAAAAAAAAAAAAAACCTCATAAAATGTCACAATTTGTAATTTTACGTATACTTGCCTTTCTAATATCATGTACATTTACACAGTAGATGCTAATTAGATAACAATGGTATTACTATAATGTCTATAAAACCTGCCTTTAAAACCAAATTCTGTTAAAAATAGTCTTTTCAAGCTGACATAGCCCATTTCCAGGGTCATATTTAAAATAATTAGCACCACTGCTAGTAAATGTTCTAATAAAACTCAAAAGTGATTTCTAAGCAGAATGCAAAATTCTCTAAAACTTAACAATACAGTCTTCCAGTAATCTAAGGCAATCTTTTCCAAGGGGTGTCTATGAAATAAAAGAAGTGTTAAGATTTTAAAATTCAGATTCCCTGAGGCCACTTACATAGCTCCTGAAAACTAATCTTGGAGAACTGGAAAGATGGACTCTGTCATCCCATCTGATTCTTTGACACATGCAAATGTTCCTCTGCCAAGCAGAGCAAGAGTTTCTGAGAAGTGAATAGAGACAAAAGTCTACTCTTGCGTCAAAAATGTTATAACTACAGGGCCCCAATTTCCAAAAGAGTTACCAGCTCCCAAAGAACAGCAGGTAAATGTTCATATCCACCAGCCCAGCTCCAAGGCAATCGGCAGTTATTTTTAGAAGTATGGGATTTGTGTTTTATAAGAACAATTGTGAGGCTGGGCGTGGTGGCTCACACCTAGCACTCTGGGAGGCTGAGGCTGGAGGACAGAGCTTGAGGTCAGGAGTTCAAGACCAGCATGAGCCAGAGCAAGACCCCGTCTCTACTAAAAATAGAAAAATTAGCTGGGTATGGTAGTGCACGCCTGTAGTCCCAGCTACTTGGGAGGCTGACACAGGAGAAGCATTTGAGGCCATGAGTTTGAGGTTGCAGTGAGCTATGATGATGCCACTGTACTTTAGCCTAGACGACAGAGATCCTGTCTGCAAATAAAAAGCAACTGTGAGTCTTCTTTTTTGAGACAAGTTTTTAAAACTAACAGTCAACCCTCCTTTTTAGACTTCCCCATATTTCAAATCCAGTCCAGCTAAGAGACAAGAAATCTAGAAGGAAGAATTCCATAGACAGTGGCCATCTGTTCCAACATCCTGGACCTTCGAAAAGAAGGTCAAACAGGTTGTCCCTGAGTGTGAACCAGTATCTGAGAATGATTTAGGGAATAAGATAACTATATCCCTCATGAATTTGTCTGTTAAATTTCTCCAAAAGTGATTTAAATTCTCTTTAATGGATAAAAAAAGATGCATTTTTAGCAACTTAAGGGGCCAAAGTGGGAGGATTGCTTAAGACCAGAAGTTCAAGACCAGCCTGGTCAACAAACGAAGACCACGTCTCTACAAAAAAGTTAAAAAATTAGCCAGGCATGGTGGTACATGCCTATAGTCCCAGCTACTCCAGAGGCTGAGGTGGGAAGATCGCTTGAGCCCAGGCATTCAAAGCTACAGTAAGCTATGATGGGGCCATTGGACTAGCCCCATCCAAGTCTGAGCAAAGGAGCAAAGACTCCATCTCTTTTTAAAAAATGCATTTTTATAATTTAAAAAATAGGTATTATTAATAGGTAAGGTGATCAACTGAAGGATCATCGATAACAGTGACCTTATAATTGTATATGATTTTGCATTTGTCAGGTGGCTGCCCCATGCCCTAAGTCATTTCATCATACCGACCCTGTGTCAGAATCATTATCATTCTTCCAGATGAAATGCCTCCTTGGAGGCACTAAATGGCTTGTCCCGGAAGTGTTAGGATTTGTTTGGGGACTCTAATTCCAGTGCTCCTTTCAGTATTATGTCTCTTAATTAAAGAACTGAACTGGATAACCCAGGCAAAATCATCTGCTTCCCCCTAGTTCATACCTGGAGACTGCTTCACTGATCAAATTATTTAGCCTATGACTGAACAGATTCCTGGTTCCCTTTTAGCTTGAAAATCATAGCTAGAACGGTAGAGCTCAGGGGGCACATGACCCTGGCTTCCACAGTCCTACAAGATCAGGCCCCAACCAATCTTCTGCCTTAAGCCTTTCTGTTCTCAATCTTGTACACCCATTCCAGCCACACTGGCCTTCTTTTTGTTCCTCAAATCCACCAAATTCATGACGTCCTAGGGTCTGAGCACCAGCTGCTTCCTAAGTCTGGAATGCTGGTCTTCCCACCTTCTCTGGCTGCCTCCCTCTTGCCATTCAGACCTCAGCTGAAACACCACCTCCTCCGAGAAGCCTGACCTGGCTACCTCCTCTAAAGTGGCCCGGAGGCATCCCTATTCCATCCCTCTATTTTTCTGCACGGCACTTTTCTCAGATAAAGTCCTGCTCTTTGTTGTCTCTTTAATACCTGTACCCTGCTAGGGTATCGGCGACACAATGGCAAGGTTCTCGGCAGTCTTGTTAGCAAGTTATATTCCCAGTGCTCACAACACCGCTTGGCATGCAGAAAGTCTTCAATAAATAATTGGTAAATGAATGAATGAATCATATCCCACATCGTCAAGTCTCCAATAACGCATCCTCCCTCCCCAAGAGCGTGGAGTCCTTTGATATGGTCAATGTTTCGTAAATTTCTGTATGAATGGGGGAAGGGGTTAAGTTATAAATGACTTGGCTGCATTAAAATGTGTTCCAAATGCTCTGCAGGAAAAAAAAAAACTGGTTCCTTTAATGATATATGGAGTAAGAGTCATCTTTGAACCACCGGGAAACAGAGATGGGTTACAAAATGGGGAGTGTCATTACACAAATCCTTTCTATGTTAATTAATCATCTAACATAAAGGAAGAAGTGGAGGGAGGAAGGAGCAGCCAGGGCGTCAGTTAGGAGGAGGGACAGGGCAGAGCTGAGTCAAGTCCTGGAGTTCAGTCTGCCCTAAACTCTGGCATGAGACTACACAGAACCTTGAGCACTGGTACCTGAGAACATCAAAGCATGAGAAGAATCCTGCCTGCGACTTCACTGGAGCAACCACAAATGGCAGGAAACTTGGTGTCAGGAGTAACCAGAAATCTGGTGCCCAGTGATTGCAGCAATACCTAGCAGTGAGTGAGTGCTCACCCCCGAGCCAGGCACCTGGGAAGCCTGTTCGACATAAGCCATCTCCTTTAGTCCTCAGCTTGAGCCTAGGAGGGCAACACACTATTACCATCTCCATTTTGCAGACGAGGAAACTTTCAGTAACGTGCCGAGTTGCAGAGCCAGGATCTGACCCAGGAAGTCTGAGTCAAAGCCAAAACTGCTAACCCACACGCTTGTGCCCCGTGAGGACAGGCCTCCTACCGATCGCTAAATAAAGCTTTTAGGAGCCACGGTGAGGCCAGATCAGGCCTGAGGCAACCCACCTTCAAGTGACACCAATTCCAGTTGGGTAAGGAAAGTCGGTAACTGGAACATCCCACCTGATGACGACGACAGAGAGAATCACACACTTACGGGCAAGACTGACTGCAGAATTTGCGGGGCCCGCTGCAGAACGAAAATTTGGAACCCTCTGTTCAAAATTTTGGAAAAAGTTTAAGGAGACAGCAGCAGCAGACCATTGAACCAAGAGTAGGTCCCTTCCGAGCGTGGGGTCTGGTGAGATGGAACTGGTCTCACGCCCGTGACACAGCCCTGCTTCTGAGCGCTTTATTTCTTCGAAACTTTACTCCTTGTATTTCAATTTTACTCATCTCTTTATAAGGTTCAAGGTATGAGTCATAAAGAATATATATATATTTTTAAATGGAACAGACAGAGTCAAGGAGGGATGGAAGCATGTGTCCCTGTCCCACTCTGTGCTTTCAGTTGTCTAAGGGTTGGGCATGAGCCATCAGGTGGCAGTCCCCGGAACCGCATGACGAGCGCATGGGAGGCAAAAACCCATTTGGAAGGAATCACATCTAACTGGATGCCAAGGTCTCAAACTTTAAATTGAGCAGATTGCAAAAGACCCATCTAAACTGCTCCATACATTACATGGATAAGTGTCTATAATTTGGGAGAGTCTCATCTGGATGGATTTGCTAGTGTTTTCCAAGCGATATCCCGAATGTAGGTTACTGGTGTGTGTGGTTCTTTGGATTCATTCAAACACTTTTCAAATGTACATTCTGTGCCAGGCAACATGATAGGCCTTGGGGACACAGTGTGGGCCTCTGTGAAACTTACAGACTGGACACGGGGCAATAAACACTGAAGGACGAATGTTACAAATGCAAGTGCAGTCACAAAGAATGGTAAGTCTGCAGGAGCTAGCAAGCCTGGGCTGCCACGAGAGGACCTATTTCAGCCGAGAGGACAAGGAAGGCCACGGTATTCTGAACACCCCACCAAAGCTCTCGCTGGTCTCGGGGTTAATCTGAAGAACTCTGATGTCTTCAACTTACATTATTTAAAATAATTCTTCCATCCACACTGGATGAGACAGTAAAGTTCCTACGTTTAATACAATTCCAGGTCTCAGTCCTACGGTGTAATTCTTCTCCATATAAAATCTTACAGGGATGCAAGAGAAGGAGGGAGAAGGTAGAAGGAGGGAAGGAGAGAAGACAGAGAGGAAGAGAGAAAAAGAAGGAAGGAAGGAAGGAAGGAAGGAGGAGAGAGGAAAAAAAGAGAAACAGAAATACTACCTTTTGACCACAGAATAGCTTTAAGATATAACCATTTTCTTCTTTTTTTCCTCCTCCTCCAAAAGCCTGAAAACACTCTTAGAAACACTCATAGCTTCTATCACTGCAATGTCTTAACATTATTTTAACAGAGCTTTGTGTGTGCAAATAATACTAAAACCAGAAATTGTGCCTCTTTCCTGAGAGGCATCTGTCTAATCTGACTGTATATATGTCAAGCCGGGGGGTGCAGTATGCATGTCAACAGTGCTTAAGTAATATCTTGTCTCCACTTGCTTCTGATTTCTTTGAATTCTCATATTAACCTCTCATGTTTTTTTTTTTTTTTTTTAAACAGTGCTGGGATTTTCCCTCTTTGAAACTTGACAGACACGTAAGATATTTCGGTTCTTGCTATGAAGCACTAAAGCAAACTGAAAATATCGCCAGCCCTTTCGTCTCATCAGTTTCCTTTAAACACCTACTTTGCTGGGATAAGCCAGTGTGAACCTTTCTCGCCCTGTTTAAATTCCAACATCAAATTTGTACACGACAATAAAACACATGGCTCATTTGTCATGCTTCCATGAGCAACTATGTCACTCACACCAAGCAGCACAGGCTGGGTGTGCAGCGTGATTCTGCTCCCATTTCACATCACTCAATCGAGCCTTCTGGAGAAAAGCTTTTAACAACCACATCTGGCCTTTAATAAATCACTGCACTTTGTCTTCCTGCCAAAACTCCTCCTTTATCTAACTTACATCTTCATGATGAGATAGGAAATCACGCATTATGGTGGTGACAAACAATTGTAATTATGTCATTAGTAGCCGTTTAGTCTACAAAGGTGTTCAGAAAGGAAATATAATGCAAAGTGAGAAATACAGGGTAAGACATTGATCACAGTTCTAATCCGCTTTGACTTCATGAGTGTAAAAAGCACAGCGGGCAGTAATGGCACACCACTTTACGAACTATGCCGCTATTTTATTCCCCTATCTACTTAAAAATAAAAAAGCATTTAATAGCTTGATTTAGACATAAAAATTATTTGTGATGCCTCGCTGATTATAATACTTATTTTTCAACTGTTCATAGAAGTGACTTTCTGGGTTGGGAAAGAAACTTGAGTTATCTGGGTTTAGGAAACGTAACAACCGCACATACGTGCATGTATGTACATACACACATGTATATGTGTGGATGTATACATGTGTAGGTGTATATATGTGTATGTGTGCATATATACAAAACACACACATATATATTCCTAAAGGCATCAAACAACTCCACAATACACCTTCTCTAAAGATTCCAAATCATGAAAAAAAAAAAACAAACTACAAAACAGAGATTGATGAAAATATGACTATACTTAGGGACGAAATATCCTTCATCCTATCATCTTTCATCATGTAGTTTAGAAATAAGGTTTCAAAATAAGTAATTACTGGGGGGTTCCTAAAGTTCTAAAACCCTATGCATGTCTTCAAAGTCCATAAAACTCAAATGCCAGGGTCCACGCAGAACATAATTCCAGCACCCACCCAGGAGGAGGCACCACGAACAAGTGGGTGGGGGAAGGGGGCCAAGAACCTTTGATAACCTACAACCTTCTCAGAGGGAGCATGATGAAATTTCCTCTTTCCACATCGCAACCTTTGAAATGCACACACCTGAAATATGTAAGTACAATGAATCAGACGGCGATGCGGTCAAACTTTAACGAGGCAAAGTCATTTTACATGTAACTTCAGTCAGCTACTCCAACCTCCGCACTTCCTACAAACCTTCGTTTTCCCAGGAAATCTCTACATGAGACTCTACAGATGACTCCACAAGCCATTTAAAAATTTCTTCATTAGTTAACTCAGAAAACATCTAGCAACTGCCTACTACGGTCCACCTCAATGTGTTAACCTGAAGACAATTAAGATGTAAACACAGTGTGACAAAAAGTGGCAACTTGGAACATGGGTGCCAAATCTAATTAACATATGTTAATAATTATGACCATTATCTGCAGAGGTATAAATTTTCCTTAATATGATAAGCTTTCATTCTTCACCTTGCACTGGGCGGCATGTGTTTTCCTGAAAGAGTTTGGAGCTGAACTCATTTAAAAAAAAAAAAAATGTTTCGGCAAGCATGTGAAATATTATGCTTCTGAGGTCACCAATATTGAGGTAAAGCTTGTCAATATCATTACCTGGCTGATTCAACCCAGGGTTGGCATGAATACAATGAAACTATTTATTTCAAAATTTTCATGGACTTAATCTAAAAGTAGGTGGGGTTAGCTGGATTGGGTGTTTCTAAGGCACACACCTTCTCTGTTTTATTCATTTGTGTGTAATTATTCTTTCACATTTACTTTTACCTGAATATAAGACCTCAGATTTTCAAAAGATGCTTAGGAAGTAAAAGAAGCTGAATTGTTGTCCATTAGTTTTATTTACAAAGAGGACAAACTCCCAGACTGGTAAAACACATTGTGTTAGATGTAGAACGCCTCCCGCTTCCCCGTTTTTCAATTCACTCGGGGAAGGATTAGGAAGTGGCTATTTCAGACGAAGAAAGTATAATCACAACAATAAACAGAGGCTTCAGGAGAACATACCCGGCGGGGGCGGGGCGCCTAAATCTTACAAAAACCGACAGTCTGCAGCCAAATTCACCTACTTGCTGCCACAGCTTGATTCTCTGCTAATCGGTCTGTCTCGTGTCTAAGGATGAGAGTCCTTTGGTACCGGAGTCTCCCCTACCCCCACTCAAAAAAAACTTTGACATTTAGAATTTTATTTTTTCCAAGAAAAGCTTATCTGAAACTCACATGCTTCTCTAGTTACATATGAAAGAGACTGCACTCACATCAACATTATCTTTATTTATCAAGTCCCCTGCACACTGCCCCCTGGGTACTAACAGTTCAAAAGTTCAAAAAGGTTTTTGAAAATAAACCAAGATAGAAAACAGGCACCAATTCCTATTTGGAACTTACATTCTCGTGCCTTCTAGCATTCTCTAGATGATGGATCAAGAGGAATGATAAAAGAGAGACGGTGAGGCAGCTGCCAGGGGAGGGTATCAGTCGGTGGGGATGACATTTCTCATAGTGACTGAAAAATTCGTCTTGTCCCCAGAAGCTGTCAGGCCTGAGCACGCACTCAGAAATCCTTCCTCCCTTTTATTCTTGTATTTTTCTTCTCTTTTCTTCTGTTTTTATTTGCTGTTGCTTTCAACATTCCTTTCTGGGCTTTTCGTTAGCGTCTCGGAAGTGGTGGCAGAGAAAGCCCATGAACAGGTCTGTGCACGGGACAACCTTCTCCGGGCTTCTCGAAATTTCTCTGCTTTCGTACTGGACTAATTGGTGGATGCCTTCCTTCTCTACACCTTGTTAAAACCCGCAACTATAGATGAGGCTCTTGCCATTCAGTCAACGTAGAGGGATACCTTTCCTCCAACAGACAAAGTGAATGGACACCACGACGCAAATTTGAATCCATCTGTCATAAGACACTGGGAACTAAGCAGCCATCACTTCTTCCTCAGGGCACTGATACAGTCCAGCTGGAAGACACAGTTATACTGCACACGGAGTTATCCCCCCAGCTTCCTCACCAGGCTATAAACTCCTCGAGGGAAGGAACGATACCTAAACATCTTTCTCACTTGGTGCGCTGGCAGGCTCTGAGCGAGGCTCGACAAACCTTAGTAAGTGCAGTTAATTGTCCTAATAATTCTACTTCTGGCCATTTACCCCAAAGAAATTCTTGTGCATGCCAGAGATGTTTATTGCTGTAAAAAAATAAAATTAGAAACTTCCATCAACAATGGGATGAAGCAGCACAATGTGTTACCAAAGGACAGGATACTGCATAGACTTCCAGCAGCGTAAGCCAGACTTACATATGTTGACACTATCTTTTTCAAAACCACAGTTGAATGAAAAAGCATGAAGTAGTTAGGATATAATGCAGTTTGATACTAAACTTGTAAACTAAATACACACTCTCAAAAAAGGCTACCTAAAGGCCGGGTACCGTGGCTCACGCCTGTAATCCTAGCACTCTGGGAGGCCGAGCCGGGCGGATCATTTGAGGTCTGGAGTTCGAAACCAGCCTGAGCAAGAGTGAAACCCCTTCTCTAGTAAAAACAGGAAAAATTAGCCGGGCATGGTGGCGCATGCCTGGAGTCCCAGCTACTCGGGAGGCTAAGGCAGAAGGATCGCTTGAGCCCAGGAGTTTGAGGCTGCTGTGAGCTAGGCTCACGTCACGGCACTCTAGCCCGGGCAACAGAGTGAGACTCTGTCTCAAAAAAAGAAAAAAAAAAAAAAGGCTACCTAAGTAAATGTATAAAACTGGAATGGAATGAGGTACCCCAGCTCCTGATGGAATTTGCTCCTGATGGCAGAAGAGGATCTTAGCTATCACCGAAATGTTTTATGGCTTTTAAATCCATCTAGAAGCAAACAGAACAAATGTTGACAACTGTTCATTTAGGGTGGAGGGCGTCCAGATGACTGCTAATCCTTGCACGTTCCTCTAGGTTGTTTTACGTGTCCTGGACTCCCCACTCACCGTACCCCTGCCAACTTGCTTCTGGAGATGGTCTGAAAATCCCTCAACCACCCAGGCTGTCTTCTCACACTCACTTAGCCAAGCGTCCTCTTCCTCAGATGAAAGATTTTTATAAGCAAAGCCAAATCAGTGTCTCAAAAGAGGAAGTTTAGTGTTTTGTTTTGTTTTTGGTGGAAATATCATAATCCAGATTATCTGGAAATCAGGAATAATGATTTCATCCAGCTCAGAAAACCCTAGTGTGTTCATGCATGGCCTGTCCGTGCCCCCTGGCCTCTTGAAATGACCAGAAGCTGTTCTTCTCAGTTCCAGCCGGGATGGGAATTGTGTAACCCTGATATAGCAAAAAGCTCCCCCCGGACCTCCAAAAGCTGGAGACAGAGCTTTCAAAAACACGTGTGGCTCACCACTGAAAGCCTTCGGGTGATAGCTGGTAAATGGTGAAGAAATACGGCAACGTGAAAATGAGGAACTCTTTCCAGATTTGGACTAGGATTAAAGGATTATATGACATCAATAATGCTTCTTTTATATATATATATATATTTGTGTGTGTGTGTGTGTATATACATACATATATCTCTCCCATATTTATAAGAAAGAGTTTATTCTCACTCTGATAAAAAGTAAAGGCCCCAAGGAATGATAGAATTCCAAAGACAACAAAACTGCCCATCAAAATAAATACTACGAGAACAGAGAATTTTGCAGATGAG
>CAUYRT010039697.1:0-18633 GCA_963574885.1 Lepilemur ruficaudatus | reverse complement strand
GACAACCTACAGAATGGGAGAAAATTTTCACAAGCTACACATCTGATAAAGGGCTGATAACTAGAATCTATTTAGAACTCAAGAAAATCAGCAAAAGTTGAATTCTTTTTATGGGCTTTCAATGGAAATAACACTTCTGGTGGTGTTTAAATTATCTCAGGTAGGATATTTAATTATTATTTTATGATGCATAAGACCTTTGAAAAGCAAACATGGTTATCTCTAGCAAAGGACAGCATGACAAAGAGAAATTTAATCTGTAAGTAATAGACAATTTATTATGATTCAAAGGGAACCCAATTTTCTATATATCAATGTAAAATAATCATAATGTAATTTATGTGTCTTGCTGAATTTCCAAAGCACTAACACCGGATCATTAAATGAACAAAAATATATTTGTCCATATAGTTGATATGAAGCTTAGTAGTCCTAATATACATACATTGAAATAAAGATTTCTTACTACCAATAGAGGTTTTCAGTTCTGAGTATCTGCTTCCTTTGAACTACTCTTAAATTCTTCCCATTTTTTCATTAATTTCTTCCTTCATTCATTTAACTAACATTTATTACATACTTACATCATACCCGACACTGTGCTAGGTGCAAAGATGCATTAATGAGCAGAAAGCATATAGGGTTTTGAGTGAAGAGTCTGGTAGAAGAGTCTGACTCTCAAATACAGCAATGAATGTGTCATTTCATGTTGATAAAAATGCTCAGAAGCAAAGTTCCATGCCTCTTTGTGAGTTATAACAAAGAACCTGATTTAGGCTAGGAGTGTCCCGGTAGCTTTCTTGAGGAAGTAAAGTTTTAGGTTAGATCTAAATTAACCTGAATTCATGGTTATGTGTTTTGATGGATTAATTCTATTGCCTTGGTAGTAAAAAAAGGTTTTAAACAATTTGATGATTCAGTACCATGTTAAGTAATTTTATTAATATGACGTTATCTACCCAATGTTGAGATGATGGGTTCTTTTTACAACATAAATACATGGATAATTTGGTGTTTTAATATCAGGACCAGTGGAATAAAGTCTAAAATGAAAGGAAGAGGAGATGTAAAGCTAAGGGGGTGGAGGAAGAGCCCATCAGGAGTACTCAGGCAGAGGAAGAGCATGTGCAAAACCCAGGTACGAGGGAAAATGTCACTCATAAGACATTCTAGCCACACAACACAAATTCCATTGTATGGTTGGAATGTCAAGGCAGGATGGACAGTCCTATGAATTGGGCTGGAAATGTCCTCAGGAATAGGACTAGCCATTGCAATACATTTCAACAACTTTCACCAAATAAATCCATTTTTCTTATTGCAAGTTAGTATCAACATTGTACATAAGTATAAGTAGTTAATTTTGGAATAGAGGAAATTAAATATATTAATATGGTAATAGCACATTAACATATTAATATATTACTGTATTAATAGGATATTAAATATAATTTGAAATACCACATGGAGTAAATGGGATATATTTCACTGTTTCTAACATCATGTTTCATGATTATTTTTCATCTAATAAAAAATGTGATGATTTGGAAAATCTGATGATAGGATCTCCATCTCAGAAATGCTTCTGGCTATAAGAAACAGAACTCCTGATTAACAGTGGCTTAAACCATATGAACATTTATTGTTTACCTAACAAGAAATTTAGAAAAAAATATCTAAGTCACCAAGTATGCAAGCTCTTCTTATCTTTCTTCTCTGGGTTTTGCACTTAATGTTTTGGCCCCCCTCATGGTTATAAGATGTTTGATATATCTCCAGAAATTAAAATAAAAAACCAAACGATATTAAAGGCAGGAAAAAAGGGGAAGAGGGAGCATAAACAATTTCATTTTATACCTGTCACTTGCATCAGGAAAGCAAAACGCTTTCCCACCAAATCCAAAACAGTCCTTTGCTCATATCTCATTGGCCAAAATAAAATCATGTTGCTACTCACCCTACCTGGAAAGGAATCTGTGAAATGACTATTTGGTGTTTCACAGACCCTTAGTAGAAGGCAGAAAAGAGAGAAATGGGATGCAGCATTTCTGGATTATTCAATCAACAGTGCAAATGCCTGAAAAGATGGGTTATGAGAACACTTGTCTTGGAAACCAAGAGAAACGTAATTTATTTTAGATATAATTGTCCACTAGGCTTCTGTTTCTCCATTTGTGGTTTTGTGAATACTCTACAGTGATATCTTGGTTTTCTGTTTTTATTTGTATGATCACAGAGAGAAAAATGATGTTGGATCATATGATCATATGTTGGATTGCATGGGTGACTGTACTAGAACCATTCCCCATATTTGTTTGATGTTTAGAGCACAGTGACTTCACTAGTACACTTTGATGGTCATCAGCTCATGAAAAGAGAATAGAACATGATTAAGAAAGTACACCAGGCTTTCCCAGAAGAGAAGGCCAAATGATGTCATAAAACCCTGCACAAATAAAGGTTTCACATGAGTTCAAGTAGAGAAAAGTGGTAGGTGAACTGAGTATCCAGATGGCACCCAGTAGCATAGGCATGCCAAATGCTTTTCAAACCATGATGTGGCAGTCAGTATGACATTCAAATTTCAAACAGATTAAGTTTCAGCATGTCAAGATGATTCATCACATTAAATTAATAATTTAATTTTGTTAGCTTTATACTTTGGTTTATATTTAATTTGTAAATTTGTTTCTGTAGCCAAATAAATCCTGTGAGCATAAGATGTTTATACTTAGTTTATATTTATGAACAGTTAAGAGTATAGTAAAAGTAATACAAGTCAACACTGGGTATATCAGTTAATATCCTTTTCATTAAAAAGATTCTGTTCAAATTTTGGTAACTTTGTATCAGAAGGTCCTTCAAGTTAATCATGGAAAACTCTGAAATTATCTTTGCTTGTCCCAATGACAAGGATAATTAAATATGTCTATTTCTGCTATGCCGTGTCATTTGCTAGTGCACATTTTAAAGAAGCAATCAATCTATGCAGTATGCACACTTCCTGTGTGTTTCTTAGATTTGTCCCAGGGATTTCATACTCCAATCCAAGGAATAGGCAGATCAAAAGGCATTGAAATATCTGAGTAGTGTCTACAGTAGGCTTTCATTCATTCTACATAATGAACTTTTTGTCTTGATTTTAAAGCTGTTATTGTATAATTTGCTGAGGACAATCAGGAGTGTTTATGCAGCAAAAGTTATGAAGAAAACTTGATAAAGATTCTCTACTTGAAATGGTTTGCTTCAGACATAACTTTGTATTTTGCTTACAGTAGGCAATGGCCTATTTTCATGCAACAGCACAGTCAAGAAAAATCTTAGAGGCCAACATGTTGTCTCCAAGAAACAGTCTTCAGGAGGCTAAGTGCCCTGTAAGGCCATTTCATAAGCTAATAGAAACATAATGATTAGGACGCAGATGTCCTAAAAGAGTATGGGTCTTTCCCTGTATCATATATATATTTTTTTCTGTACTAGCTACACAGAAAGCATGTGTCATGTACTGTTTTGAAAATGGAACTGGCTATTTGGGGAAGGGAGTGGGGAGCGAAAGCATGTGTAATAAAAACTGGTTTACTAAGCAGTGACTTACGCTCCTCTTGCTCATGTCCTGACTGCTGTATAATTGAATAGCTCAACACTATCCAGTACTCATAAATTATGGTAAAAGCTATAAATAGATCAATCTAAAGTGTGCATTTAGGAAAACTGATCCTCCAGTAAGCACCTATCCTAGGAAACAACATTAATAACCGTAACTGCTTTAAAGCCTCTAATAAAAATCTATAAGGTTGGTTCGACAATAAAATATTTTACCAGGAGATATTTAATTTTTAAAAAAGGCTCTCAATACGCAAAGGACTTTGAAAAATGTTTGGTCTTTTAAAAATCGGATGCCAGCATACTTTACAAATCATTCTGTAAAATAAAATAATGAAGGCTCTAAGCAGTTTGAATGTTTCATATGAAAATCATACAGGATGAAAAAGACATAAAAATATGATTAAAGAATCTGATTAAAGACTTTAGGGAAAAAAATCAATGCTTATTTTGGGCTATTTTGAGCAAATCTTTCTTAAAAGTGGTCTTTCCAGTTAGCTGGCATATCTTGACAATCATTTGTGGTGGTCGCTCGTGTTTGGGTTGGGAGGCATATTCACGCTCCGCAATCACGACAACATGCCAAATTATGAAATACACTGATCATGACTTAAACAAATACCACCCAGAAAATTTCCAGAGCTGTAAATGAGAAGATTCGGTTCTGAAACTCAAAATTTACTAAATGACTTCCTAACGCTGAGTGCAGCAGCGATGCGGCTCTCTTTCTGGAGCACTCTGTGTGTATACCTGGCGGCCATATTTTCTTTTATCAGATACCGTTGCCAGGGCAACCACCTCCTTTGTACAGGCTCAGGGTAGCTGCTTCATTTTGGAAACGGACTCTGGGCTGGTTGCCAGATTTTCAATTCTCAAATTCAGGACTCGACTGTAGCTTACTTAACCCTTTCACTGACTGAGAAAACAGAGTGCAAAAGCTTTTTAATTTTTTATCACCAAAGGGAAGCAGAAGCTTTGACATGTCTGACGTGTACAAATACTCTTTTGCCAGGATATATGCTGTATTGACAAGGAAAGTAAAGAAATTTTTTTTTTAATAATTAAAGAGGAGAAAAATATTATTGATATTTTTCAGAGCAATTCAGAAGGGTTATGAGTTAAGTCCAATTTATAGGTCTCTGATTCTAACCCCATATAGGGGAAAAATCAGTTCACATTAATAAAAGACAACGAATTTTTAGTATATCCCTACTGTTCCCTACTGAAACAAAAGATGTACCATTATTACAAAACAAAAAATAAAAGCTTCCTAACCCAATGTCATTATAATCATTTGAACAAACCACAATTCTTAATTGAGTTTCTCCTGTTTTTGCTTTCTTTACTCCTAGTGTCTTTGGGCAAGATTGAGAAGCGGCCTCACAGGTCTTCTGGTCTACTTTTTATTGCTCCCTTATTTATAAAACTGTTCCTTCCATTTTTGAGCTCTAATTATTATAAATTCTGCATATTTTGATGAAACCTGAGTGTAACATCCATTTCTTTGTTCCACTTCTGTCCTTTGAAGTCATGGGGAAGAAATCTTGACCTTTATCCATATTACAACTCTTTGGTAAACTTAAAAACAGCTGTCATGCATCACAAGTGTGGTGGCCATGGACTTGTGCTTTCAAAAACCCATTGGGGAAGTGAACCTAGTTGACAATATCAACAATTGGGCTGTTGAATCAACCAGGGTATAGAAGCCAAGACGTTCTTCCTCTGGGCTGCTTCCACCCCATGACTGAACACAGCTATGATGCTATTATAGAACAAAGCCATTGCTGTCCTATAGGACGTTCATCTAACAGCCAATTTTGACTTGAGGACTTTCCGTGGGTCTGGCCAAGACCTTTTTAGATCGGTGCTATGGTCTGAAGCTCTTCCTACACAATCCTTCCTTTCTTCTTCCCACAGGTGTCAGAATTGCATCACAGGTTTAAGACTCTTCCTCCTTATTCCTGCTTTCACCCCATATATCCTTATATGTAATACAGATGTTTTTCCAATGAAACTCTTGTACATTCAAGCCCATCTTGGCATTTGCTTCTTGGGAGACTCAAACTAGCATACCAACGGCTTTGTTTTTTAGACTAAATATTCTCAGTGTCAGTCCTTTTAATACATGTGTGGTGCTTTGCAGACTTTTATTTCCCAGATGCATTCCAGCTTCTTAATGTTCCCCCAAGTGAGGCACCCATGTAGAAAACACATTTCCTAGGACTGTCTGAACAATGCAGAGCTGCACTTATTCTCAGTTCTTATACTCTGAGCACAATATTCTCTTAATGCATTTCAAGATGGCATTAACATTTTGGGGCAGCTTTATCACTCTGTTGACTCATACTGGGCATGTAAGAGACCAAATGAAGAGCTTAGATTCAGTCAAATAAAGCTCGAGGGTACTTCAGCTGCCCTACTGAGCCCTTTGGAATTTGAATTCACCAAGACTTTTTCACATGAACTATTTGTAATAAAATTCCTTCTCTCTTGTCCTGTACAGGCAATTAAAAAATGTACACATAGGTATTCATATGTGTTTCAAGTTTATTTTATTTGATGAATTCAGGCTGTTCTACCATCCATTATATTAGCATAAGTACAAGCTATGCTTTGTACTTCCTGCCACTGTGGAATTCCATAAGTATTACAGCAATGTTTACATCAAAGCCATTGATCAAAATGCACAGCCATAACTAAGAAGTCACAAGCAATCTGTATTTAGATTAAATCAATCATTACTATTTGGAAGAGGTATTAATTCGATTACATATCTGCACAATTATATTGCCATTCATAGCATATTTCTCCATCTTTTCTATAAGAGATTTTCAAATGTATGACATAAATACAGACAGAACACATGTGACAGCATTTTTTTGGATCTAGAGATAAAATAACTATAACAAAATATCATATGATGTGTTTTTAAAGTATGTGGGTATTAAATATTTATTAATTCCTTCTCTGTAACCTAGGATCAAATATGAATTTATGCTGTAAGGAGAGAAAGGATTAATATTTTGTGAATATATCTAACTAGTATTAATAGAGTTTACCTTCATATGATTAGCCATGAAATATATTTAAAAATATTTCAACTCATTGTATACAAGAAATTTAATTGTAAGGTTTCTTCCTTGAGCTACTTGTTCAAATTCAGGTTCTTAAAACGTCTGTTAGAGAATCATGATCAACAAACAAAGAAACAAAACTCACAAATAAGGGAGAGAAAATTCTAACTGCAAAGAAAATTTCAGTTAGCATGATTAAGGCTTATTTAGGTAGAATTTCTAAAACATTTTGTTGCCTCTCATTTATCATTGTTAAAGAAATTTGGAGATTTGTAATATAAGATTATTTAATGCTCAGCAACATTGTGTTTCTCATTGGTAATCACACAAGATGCTGATTTTGGCTTTCCTGTTGTCCCTGCTCCTCCTTCTTTAGTTATGTTATTAAGCATGAAATGTCTGATTTCCTTAAGTACTAAATTTGATAGTTGATATCTCTGACATTTTACTTTGACACTTCTTGTTTTATTTTTATTGTAAAGGTACATTCTCAGTCTTTCAAACGTACAGTTTGGCTTGTGATTATCTTTCAAATTTTTTTGAGCAATTTCTGTGAAAGCACAAATAAGTCAAAAATTTGTGTTATTTTCAAATATGAGTTTCGTTGTGGAACCAATGCAGCGCAGACAACTTGAAATGTCAACGAAGTGTTTGAGAAGGATGTGGCTAATGAACGCATAGTACGTCAGTGGTTTGAGAATTTCCATTCTGGTGATTTTCATCTTGAAAACGAGCCATGTGGGTAACCTGAGACCGAGGTGGATAATGATGAGCTGAAAGCTGTAGTGGAAGTGAATCCACCTCAATCTATGCATAAATTAGAGCAAGGTTTGACATTGACAACAATATTGGACCATTTGAAACAAATGGACACAGTAAAGAAGCTCGATAGATGGGTTTTGCATGAATTAAATGAGCATCAGAAAAGAAATCGTCTCGAAGCTTGCCTTTCTTTGCAATCATGACATAAACGCAAACCATTTCTACACTGTGTTGTTATGAAAAATGTGATGAAAAGTGGATTCTTTTTGACAATCACAAGCATTTGTTACAATGGTTGGATAAAGATGAAGTGCTGAAACATAGCCCAAAACCAAATATTCATCAAGAAAAGCTAATGGTACTATCTGGGTGATGGGCACCCTTATCAATTTGACCCAAACGGTACAAAACCAATTTATGTAACCAAAACATATATCCCCCATAATATTCTGAAATTAAAAAGAAAAAAGCTAATGAATGGTGTCTGTCTGGTGGTCCAGCGCTGGTATTATCCACTACAGCTTCATGACACCTGGTCAATAGATTTCAGCAGATGTCCACTGCAACCCATTGGATGAAATGATGAGGATGCTTGTGATTAAATGGCCAGGATTGGTCAATAGGGACAGGCCAATCCTCTTACAAGATACCGCTCAACCACATGTCACACAAACAATGCTGCTCAAACTACAGAAGCTGGACTCAGAAACTCTCTGTCATCCACCATATTCACCAGACCTTGCACCAACTGACTCCCACTTCTTCCAGGCTTTGGACTGCTTCTTGCAAGGAAAAATATTCAATTCTCAACAAGCTGTGGAAAATGACCCTCTCAATTTCATCACATTCGGTCTCCAGGCTTCTTCACTGCTGGCATATAAAAGCTACCACTTAGACTGTGTCAACAGTTTAGCTGCATGCTTTGATGAATTATATTGCTTCTTGTTTGAAATATAGTAAACTAAACTTTTGATTTGAAATCAGACATTTCATATTTAATGACCTAATACTAATACAAATCATTTGTGGATATTGCGTCTGTTCACACAAATACAATTCCAAGCAAAATATTTAAAAAGAGAATTAAATTGACAGAAGTACATTTATTCTGAAACTACCACAAAAGAGTACATGCTTGGAAAAAATGTATTGTTTCCATACTAAGAGGTTTGAAATTAAGCATCAGGAAAAATTATGGTAAATTAAATATTCTTTAAAATTTTACATAATATTTAAAATATGTTAGATAAATGATTGCAACTTAATGTACTATTGCTGACATTCTCTTTTTAAAAATTTTAAATGTAAGCTTATATCTGTAGGGATATCTACTGGTTGATTCTTTTAAGTATTTTGATCAAATAGAAAATGAGGATGACATACATGGGCACAGAAAATTTGAGAGATAGAAGGGATCATACAGATCATATGGTTGCATTGGCTGCTCAGTTTAGGTATCTCCTACAATATACCCTAAGAGATCCATTTTTGAGTGGAAAAAGTTGTTTTTAAAAATGAAATTATTAAGCTGTTTTTGTTACCAATAAAATACCCCATTTAAGTATATGGCCTGGCGCCTTCTGACAAATGTAGACACCTGTGTAATTGCCACAACAATCAAGATATATAGTTCTGTCATCACAAAAACTTCCGTCGTGTCGTCCACAGCTCCAGGCAAATGCTGATGTATCTTCTGTCACAATGTATTAGTTTTCTGGTCTGTAATTGCAGACGAATGTAATCATAATATATATGCTCTTGTGTTTTGGCTTCTTCCACTCAGCATGTTATTGGGATTCATCCACGTTTTGTGTGAACTAGTATTTTGTTCCTTTTTTACTCCTGAGAGTAATTCCTTTGAGTGAATACTGTGTTTTTAAATCTATTTATGTATCGATAGTCATATGGTTATTTCCAGTTTTTGGCTAATATGAAAAAATGTGTATGATTGTATGGCACATGTTTTCATGTCTTTTAAGTAAATATCGAGCAATATAAATGCTGGCTCATATAGTGTGTGTTTATCTTTATAAAAACGTGTCAAATCATTTTCCAAGGTGGTTGGATTATTTTACATTTCTACTAATAATATATGAGAATTCTTGTAATTCTGTATCCTCATTAGCAATTGGTATGGTCAGCCTTTTTCATTTAGCTACTCTACAGGATGTGTAGGGGTTTTAATTTTCTTTCCCTGATCACTAATAAAGTTAAGTATCTTTTCATCTGCAAATTGGCTATTTTTATTTATATTCTTTTTTGAAGTGACTGTTCAAACTGTTTGCCTATTTTTAATAGGGTTGTCTGTCTTATTAGATTGTGGGAATTCTTTAAATATTCTGGATATGAATCTGTGCTATGTATATCAGTTTTCTTCCATTCTGTGGCTTGTCTCTTGTTGTTTGTAAAAGAGTCTTTTCAATAACAGAAGGTTTTAATTTTTATGAAGTATAATCTGTCAATTTATTTATTGGTGCTTTTTGGGTTTAAACAATCTTTACCTTAATCAACATCACAAGGATTTTCTCCTGTGTTTTATTCTATATAGAAATTTTACAGTTTTAGCTTTTATGCTTAGGTCTGTGATTTATTTTGAGTTGATTTTTGTGTATGGTATGTGACATAAAGGTTGAAGTTTTCTTTTCTCCATATGAACATCCAGTTCCAGCAGAATTTATGGAAAAGACTGTCTTTCTCCATTGAATTAACTTGGTAAAAAGTCAGCTGACCATATTCATATAAGTCTATTTCTGTACTCTACTCTGTTCCACTGAGCGTAAGTCTAGTCTTACGTAAATTGTACACTCTCTAGATATCTGCAGCTATAGCGGTATAATCCTAAAATTAGGTAGTGTAAATCCTTCAATTTTTTTCTTTTTCAAAATTGTTTTGGTTTTTTCCTTTTGCTTTCTCATATAGATTTCAGAGTCATCTTTCCAATTTCTACAAAATACTCTTGCATTTTCATTGGTAAGTTAATTAACCTCCAATGAGGATAACTGACATGGTAACAATATTGAGTCTTTCAATCCTGAAACATGGTCCATTAAAAATCTAAAAATTTAGATTTTTAATATAGCTCAGAAAAATTTTGAGGTTTTCACTAAATAAATTCTGTACAAATTTTATTAAATTTATTCCCAAAGATTTCATGTTTTTATATGTTATAGTAAATGGTGTTATTTGAATTTTATTTTCTGATTGTTCATTGCTAGTTAATAAAAATAAAATTAATTTTTTGTATATTCTCCTAGTATGCTGAAAACTTTCTAAATTCACTTGGTTCTAGGAACTTCTTTGTAGATTTCTTAAGATTTTCTATGTGCATTACCAGGATATATGTGAATACAGGCACATTTGTGTCCTCTTTTTCAAATTGTATCCTTATTTCTTTTTAGTCTCTCATTGCACTGGTGGTACAATTCTGAATAAAAGTGATGAAAGCAAGAGCTTTGCCTTGTTTCCATTTTTAGAGGAAAAGTTTTCAGGCTTTTACCATTATGTATTATGTTTGCTGCAGGATTTTTGTAGATATCTTTTATTAAGTTGAAGACATTGTCTTTAATGTATAGTTTGATGTGAATTTGTCATAAGAGGCTTTAAATTTTGTGAAATGTCCTTTCTATATCTATTGAGACAGTCATATAGAATTTACCCCTTTTTATGTCAACAACATGAATTACATGTCAACTGTGCATTCCTGGGATACATAAACTCCATTTATTTATATTACACTTTCCTGATGTTGATGGATGCAATTTCTTCATATCGTATTAAGATTATTGCTTCCATGTTTGTGGTAGGCAGAAGGATGGCCTCCCCAAATATATCCACATCTTAATCTCCTAAACCTGTGGATATGCTACATAATATGTCAAAAGGAACTTTGTCGATAACATTCAGGTTAAGAACCATGAGATGGGGATATTATTCTGGATTATCAGGGTAGGCTAACTCTAATACCCTGGGTCTTTAAAAGCAGAGAAACTTTCCTGGCTTTGGTCAGAGAACTGTGATGTTGCTGACTTTGGAGATGAGGAAAGGAGCTATAAGCCAAGGAATGTGAATGGCCTCTAGAAGCAGAAAAAGGCAAGAAACTGGATATTGTATTTCTAGGGCACCAAGAAAGAAACACAGCCTTGCTAAACCCTGATTTTAGCCTAGTGTGTCAGATTGCTGACCTACAGAACTATTACATAATAAATCCGTGTTGTTTAAGCCACTAAGCTTGTGGAAATTTGTTCCAGCAGCAAGAAAAACTAATGCAATGTTTATGAAGGATATTTGTCTGTAGTTTTCCTATTGTGTATTATCAAGGTAAAACTAACTTTATGAAATGAGCTAAGAAATGTCCTCTCTCATTAAATTTTACGAAAGGATTTGTGTAATTATACATTATGACTTCCAGAAATGTTTGATAGATTTCACCCATGAAGATATCTTTACTTTTCTTTACTTTTCTTTGTGGGCAGTTTCTATATTAAAATTGAATTTCTGTGATGAATATAGGGCTATTCACATTTTCTAATTCCTCTTCTCTCTTTTTATGTATTTATTTTATTTAAAACTTTGAATGAATTGGGATAATGTTGATTATAATATCCCCTTATGACTTTTTAATGTCTGTAGCATTTCTTATAGTAATATTCAGCTGGTGATGAATTTTCACAACTTCATTTTTGTCTGAAAAAACATTTATTCTGTCCTCATTTTTGAAAGATAGCTTTCTTAGATACAGGATTTTAGGTTAACAGGCTTTTGTACTCCCCTCTGCCCCCGCCTTCAGTGCTTCACAAATGAGATTTCATTTTCTTCTGGCTTCCATTGCTGCTGAAAGAAAACTCCAGTCTTTCTTTCTCCCTTGTGTGTATGATCACCCTTTTCAACTGGCTAATTTTAGGATTTTGTCTTTAACACTGGTATTAAGCTGGATTTGATGAGCCTTGCTAAGATTTTATTTGTGTTTATCGTGCTTGGGGGTTAACTGAGTTTATTGAATATGTGCTTTTTAATTTTTCATTCATTTAAAAAATTCTTGGCTATCATTTTTTAAAATTTTCTTTGTTCTCTTCTCCCCATCTTTTCCTTCTGGTATTCCAATTTCACATTCATTAGACAACTTTAGATTATCTACCTAATAATGGAGACTATGCTAATTTTTACTTTTTTTTTCTCTCTCTGTTCCTGTTTTGTAGATTCTATTGCTATGTTTTCAGTTCATTGATTTTTTTCTTCTGTAGTGTTCAGTCCAAGTCTGCTGTTAAGCCCATGTTTATATTTCCAATTTCAGATATTATATTTTTCAGTTCCCAAGTTTTGTTCTATTCTTTAATTTCAGAATATTATGGGGGTACAAACGTTTTGGTTACACAAATTGCTTAGGTACCATTTAAGTCAAAGTTAGACGTGTGCTCATCTAGATAGTGTGCATTATTCCCGTTAGGTGTGAATTTACCCACCCCTCCTCCCCCTTCCACCTGCTTGATTTCTGATGAATGTTATTTCCATATGTGCATGTAAGTGTTGATCGATTAGTTCTAATTTAGTGGTGAGTACATGTGGTGTCTGTTTTTCCATTCTTGTGATACTTTACTTAGAAGAATGGTCTCCAGTTCCATCCAGGTTACTGCAAGAGGTATTAGTTCACCATTTTTTTTAATGGCTAAGTAGTGCTCCATGGTACACATATACCACATTTTATTAATCTGCTCATGTATTGATGGGCACTTAGGTTGCTTCCACATCTTTGCAATTGTGAATTATGCTGCTATAAACATTTGAGTGCAGGTGTCTTTTTTATAGAATGCCTTTTTTTTCCTTTGAATGAAGACCCAGTAGTGGGATTGCTGGATCAAATGAGTTCTACTGAGTTCTTTGAGGTATCTCCATACTACTTTCCATACAGGTTATACTAGTTTTCTGTCCCACCAGCAGTGTATGAGTGTTCTATTTTGTATCTTCTATTTCTCCTCACTATGTTCATTTTTTTCCTTTAAATTCTTCCGTAAATTCACAAAAGTTGTTTAAAAGTTCTTGTTTAATAACTCTATCTTTCCTATCATTTGTAGGTCAGTTTCTATTTACCGATTTTTTTTATGTTTGTGTGTAATTTTTTTTTTTTTACTTCTTGTCATGTATTGTACTTTTTATCTGAAGCTGGGTATTGTTAGTATTATGTTATTAAGTATTGGGATTTTGTATTTTTTCTTTCAAAAAATGTTCAGTTTTGTTTTGGCACACAAGTTATTATGGGTAAGCTTGATCCTTTTATAGCTTGTTTATAAACTTTATTGGAGTGGATATAAATGAGCCTTTAGCTTTAAACAAGCTTTAATATCAAGTTGATATATGTCTATAATTGTGCTGTGACCTTTCTATAATCGCTAGACAATCCTTGGGGTGTTCAACAAACTGTCTCTGTTCTGCGTAGTTGAAACTCGAATATCTTCCAGCCTGCTGTGAGTTCTGGAAAGTATTCAGCTTTGTAATTCTTTGCCTTATAAAGTTTTACCCTATTCATGTGTATCTTAGTATTCAGAAACATATTTAAGGAAACTCCTATACATATTTTTGGAACTCCTTTTATGAATAACATTTTTTTTCTGTGCTCTGCCTTGAAAATTCCAGATATCTCAGCCTCTCCAAACTCCATCTCTGTCTTCTCAAACCAGTGAGATCACTGTGTTGTGCTTGATTTCTTCTTCCTCCACCATGGTTTGGAACATGTGCCAGATAAAAGTCTGAAGTGAAGGTCTCACTTTATTTTTCTTCTCTCAGAGATTACAGTCCTGTACTGTCTATTGTCCAACATCTAAACTCAACTCTTCCATCCATATATTTTGCCCAGTTTTCTAGTTTTAATTTTTTTCATAGTGAGAGGGGCAGTTATTACTTCATGTCCAGAGACCAGCACTAGTCTTTGAAAAAGAAATTGATTTTAACCTCTGCTTAAAAATTGTTTGGCCAGAAGTAATTTATGCCTTCTTGAAAAACTTAAATTATGTAACACTCTGTTTTTATGTATTAAGCTGGAATTTTGCTTCCTATAACCTGCTCACAGATTATAGACATATCCTAAATTTGTAGGCTTCAGCTACATTGCCTAGGTCTGTTTCTTTTTTCTCCCCACATGACAGCTGTTTGAAATTTGAAGACAGAAAGTACTTTCTTACCAGAAAACGGTTTTCTAAATCCTTCATAATCTTGGATACTTTTTATATATTGTCAGATTATAGAGATTTTTCTGAAAATATATTGCTCAAGAATAAAAACAGAATTCCAGATGTAGTCTGATGAAATCATGCATATGGAATTGATCTTCTATTATCAAATAATTAATAATTTTACTTTAATACATTGTTACTAGCATACTACCATAGAATTTATATATATATAACTTAAATAAAATACCACTTTTAACCTCTATCTTATTAGGAAATAAAGGATTATAGAATCACAGAATTTGAAGCAGAAAGAAAACTATTGAGAACAGTTAATGCAACCATATCATTCCTTTTTTAAAAGAAATTTTCATTGCCTTCCTATCACTTTCAACAGAAACCAAGCTCTTAATGGTGAAAACACAGCCTTATATATTTTTCTTCATTCATTACTGATCTCTGGCTCTATGATTTTTTGCTTTAATAATCTGTTATGTATTTCATAAAGAGATTTATTTCAGGAGTTTTTTATACCATGCTATTTTTTGCTCCTAGAATGTCCTTTCTAAGATGATTTCTTAGCTAAATATACATATCAGAATCTTCATAGATATTGATTCATCAAGGAAGGCATTATCCTTTATAAAGCACTAAGAGTGGGTTAGATGCTCCTTCTTTCACACCCATAATCTTTTCAATAACTCTGTCATTACATTTAGCACATATTATCATAATTTCCAATGAACTAGTCTATCTAGAATACTGAAAATCTTAACTTATGTTATTTATCTTTTTATCACTGGTATTTAGTAAAACATCTGGGGCATAGCATAAGTGAAATAAATGTTTATTAAGGACAAAATGAGTTTTATAAATTAGAAAATTGAATTCCAGGGAAATTAATTTGACTTGTCTAAGGACACAGAGCTAAATCTTGATAATCAAGACATAGAACTGAAATTCCACAGGTTTTCAAAACCTTAGTTTAATTTTTGAAGATTTAGTTTTTATATCTTAAACGGAGAAAACTCAAGTAGACATATATCTTTGGCTGGAAAGGCAACACGCTTTTCTTGAAAGCACTGTTAAGCAAATGCTTATGTATTAAGATTTTCCTGAATTGATGTTCTGATTTTTTAATATTGGTTTTCAGATTTCTTTTGCATCTCATTGAGCAAACTCTTTAAAAATCAGTATTTTGAATTCTTTATCTGGCCTTTTGAGGAGCTCTTTTTAATTGGGATGTGTTGCTAGAAAGTTGTTGTGGTTCTTTGGTGGTGTCAAATATCCTTGCTTTTTAAGGTATCCTATGTCCTTTCATTGCTATCTGTGCATCTGCTGTAGCAGTCACTTCTTCCAAGCTTTTGAAATTGCTTTTATAGGGGAGAATTTTTTTCTCAAGATGTATATATCTTGTTGGTTGAGTTGATTCTGGGTACCTGCAGGAGTGCAATTTTTATATGATTTATTCAAGGGTCACTGGTATCTGTGGTTTCCTTGGTGGGCTAAGATATGATTATTTATTTGAGGCTGTAGGAAATTTTGCTTGGGACTTGGATGACAACTGAGCCAGTCTTTGGGCCCTAGTAGTAGCAGCAGTGGGCTGATTATACCTGTTAGGCCCTAGAGCAGCTTACATTACCCCTGGTATTGGTGGGTCCTGGAGGGCCAATTCTTGGGCCTCCAGGTAGCTTTCTCAGGAACTAGTAATGGGAGCTGGATGTGTGGGCATGTTCCCAGGCCCCTGGACAGCCAATGTGATGTGGGTGATAGCAGTAGTAGTGGTGAAGCAATCCATTGAAACCCGGATGGTCCATGTTGATGTTGGTGGCACAGCCTAATGTTAAACTCTGGAAAAGGTGCCAGTGGTGGGCCAGTGATGAGAGGGCAGGGCTCACTCAGGCAAGCAGCATGGGCAACAATCTGCGGGGGGTGTGGTCCACTTGTATCTTGGTCTCACAGCACCCCGTTGCAGGGCAGTGGGTATTGTCCTGCGTATGCATTGTAGAGCCTGGTTTCCCTTTCCCTCCCTGGCAGGGAAGTGGCTGCAGCATTGTCAGTGCAAAGTCAGCCCAAGGGTGGGACATAGTTCATTGTTAAACTCTCAAAATGGTGCTGGCTATGGGCCTGTGGTTAGAGAGAGTGGGGCCCTTCCAGGCAAGCAGCACAGGAAAGAGGCTGTGTCTCTGTCTCACAGCAGCTGTTTGCAGAGTGGTGGGTATTGCCCAAGGTACATCTAGGAGAGCTAGATTTCCCTGTCCCTCCTCAGCCAGATGGTGGCTACAGCCACATCAGCCTGAACTTGGCCCAAGTGTGGGGCACAGTCCAGCATTACACTGTCAAAATTGCACCTTCAGCCTGTGACCAGAGAGGATGGGGCCCCTTCCAGGCAAGCAGCATGGGCAAGAAGCTGTGGGGAGTGCAATCTTCTCATATCTCAGTCTCAATGGCAGCTCACTGCAGGGTGGTTTGGACCTTCTAAGGGTTACATGGAAGCCCTCAATTTCCCTTCTCCCTCCTTAGAGTAGTGCAACAGCCGCAGCTGTGCCTGTAGACCTCTGGTAGCTAGGCTATCAAGATTGCTCCCAACTGGAGATGCTCTAGGCTCAGATGGCTGTGGGATTCCGTGTGGGTTTTCTTTCTGGAGCAACATCTCTGTGCAATCTTTATGCAGTTTCCTATGTTAGGCACATGGACCACGTGAGTCGAGGGGTTCTACCATAAAAAAGACTGTAAAGGCCCATTTTGGAGTGGGTGAAGCCCTGGGAATTTCTCTCTTACTGTTTCCTCACAACCAGGAGCTTCTCCTAACTCTCAGCCAGTATCTACTTACTATTCTCCACTTGTTATTCATACATTTAAAGCAAAATTTCTATTGCATATTGGATTTGCATAAGTCTTTTCTCTTGCCTTTGGGCTGTCATCTTGTCTATTGATCATTCTTACGTGCCATTATTATATAATTTTATTATTGTGAATTCATTTTATATTAATTCGTTTATTCAGTTCTTTGTATACCATAGGCACTCTGTGAGGACGTGGACAAATGGCATAGAACAAGAAATATAAGACCCTTGCTTATTTGAAACAGAGAAGAAGACAGACCATAATGAGCACAGAAAATATAGTTACAAATTGTGCTGAGTTCCATAAAAGAAGTAAGATGGAGTGTCACAGGACTGATTTAGACAGTGTACTCTTGGAAGAGGTCAACTGATTAGCAATCTTAATTCCTTATGCAATCTTAATTCCCCTTTGTCATGTAACTGAACATATTCATAGTTTCCAGGGATGAGGACATGAGAACCTCTGGAGGCTCATCATTATTCTGCCAACCAGAGGAGGGCAGGGGATTGCAGCATTGTGTGTGAGGGGAACACTGAGATGAGATGGGGGCAGGGTGTAATGGTCTTGTTTACTATGGTAAAGAATTTGGATTTAAGCAAAAAGCAGCCACAGGAGTATTTTAAGAGGGACATGCCATGATTTGATGTAGGTTTTTAAATGTCTATTTTTAACAGTGTATTTTATTGCTAATACCAATGATTTACTGTTGGATGTAATCTCTGGTACAAGATAGATAAAAATATTTCCAAAAAATTCAGCAGCAATTTTGATTGAACCCATGCTAAATTTATTGAAATATTTTGGCAAATGGTATCTTTGCAATATTTATTCCACTGTATAAGATTTATCTTCCCAATTATTCAACCTTTTTTTGTTTTTAAATTGATACTTTTTTAAAAACCATTACCTTAGAACTGTGTATTTCATTTAAGGTCTAACCTTGCATATTATATAGAATTTATAAAATACTTTTAATGTGATATAATTATTTTTAGTCAAATTAAGTGCTGTTGATTTTATATATTTTTTAAAAATCTGCCTAGCCACATGTAGAAGACTGAAGCAGGATCCACACCTTTCACCTCTCACAAAAATCAACTCACGCTGGGTAACAGACTTAAACCTAAGGTATGAAACTATTAGAATTCTAGAGGAAAACGTTGGAAAGACTCTTCTAGACATTGGCC